>WNGS01026647.1:0-10429 GCA_020271785.1 Procambarus virginalis | reverse complement strand
AACCAAATTGACAAAGAGGAATTGATGAAACTAGCAACTTAAAGAACAAGATGACAAAAATCAAACTAAGGAAACAAAAGTGGCAAAAAAAATTAAATGTTTTTTTGCAAACAGTGGTAGACGGATGGAACAAGTTAAGTGATAAGGTGGTGGAGGCCAAAACCGTCAGTAGTTTCAAAGCGTTATGTGACAAAGAGTACTGGGAAGACAGGACACCACAAGCATAGCTCTCATCCTGTAACTATTGGTAATTACCAGTTGTGACAGTTGGAAGGTGGAACCAAAGAGCTAAAACTCAACCACTATAAGCACACTAGTGAGTACTTGCGGTGTCCTGTCTTCCCAATACTCGCGCGCATAACGTTTTGAAACTACTGATGATTTTGGCATCCAATACTTTCTCTCGCTTAACTAAAGTGTCTAATATCTTAACATGCTCAAATAATTTTGTATTTAAGAAAGATCATTTATGTAAACAATGAGTGTGATTGGTGCGAATACCAAGCCTTGAGTGTTTCCACTTGTACTTCTCTCCTCAGTGTTCAAACTTTTTAAAAAGCCTTTGTGGGGACTTTTTACAAGTTCTGGATAAATGCACATTGTCTCTTTCCTGAAGGATCTCTGTAGTACCCTATCTTCTTGAAGTTATCTCGATGATATCGGGGCTTAGCGTCCCTGCGGCCTGGTCAAGGACCAGACCTCCTTTTTGTTACACACCCCCAGGAAGCACCCGTAGCAGCTGTCTAACTCCCAGGTACCTATTTACTGCTAGGTGAACAGGGCTTCAGGGTGAAAGAAACTCTGCCCGTTTGTTTCCACCTCCGCTGGGGATTGAACCGGAACCTCAGGGCTGCGAATCCGAAGCACTGTCCACTCAGCTGTCAGGCCCTACCATAAAACCGAGTATATTGTAAGGCATGACTTTCCAGTTAAAAAACCATACTACCTCTTTATACTGATATTTCCTTGAATGTATTCCACCCATTTGGCTTTAATTACCTTCTCGAGTGGTTTGGATGCTACACTCGTCAATGATAGTAAACTTTAATTTTTGTTTAATAAAAATTAACTACATTTGCCATTTTACCTTATATTTTCAAGATTTCTCATCTTGAAATTTCTGTGATAATCTGAAGTGGCTTGCCGAGCTAGTGAGTGTACCCCTTCAGTATCTAAGGTGAAACTACCTCATTTTACTGTTTTGTGTCTACCTAAATTGCTAAGGAGTTTTTATATGTTATCTCTAGATACTATACATCCAAGTGCTTTGGTAGGCTCTAAAAGTCTATATTGTATTCCCTGTTGCAGATGAATTACTTGGGGTTCTGGTATTGTGATGCCTCTTTACTTCCCGTCATCAATAAATGTAAACTTTTAATTTACCTAAACGTAAATGGTTTTATTTCATTTGCAGGTAATTCTAAAGCCAAAGATACCTCATTTTCCGGGGCACATGATCCCTTTGCTGCAGCCTTTGGTGGACAACAAAATAATGTGAGTGCTTCTGTGGTTCTGCTTGCATGAGTATTATTAAGAGCTAGACCTAGTAAGTGGTTTCTGATAAGTGGATAATAAGTGGCTTGGGCATTGTCACTCGGTTACCCATAATTTTTTGTTATATTTTAAAGATACTGCTGGAAAGAGCAGGTATGTTTTCATTTATTTAGTACCGTACTAAAAATGTTAAAATACTGGTACAGTGGCACCTCAATTAAAGAGTTTAATCCGTTTTGGCACCGAGCGCATTATGTGGAAACTCGTCTTGTGAAACAACAACAAAACTGTCGTAAAAGGTGTCCGAGAACCAACAGGAACGCTCGTTAATCGAGGAAATGCTCGTTAGTAGAGACAAATGTTCTGCGAGTGGCTTGCTCGTTACTCGAAATGCTCGTAGATAGAGCGCTCGTAATCGAGGTGTCACTGTATATATTTT
Organism: Procambarus virginalis; assembly: GCA_020271785.1. Taxonomy (NCBI): domain Eukaryota; kingdom Metazoa; phylum Arthropoda; class Malacostraca; order Decapoda; family Cambaridae; genus Procambarus; species Procambarus virginalis. The sequence continues at coordinate 8,496 of WNGS01026647.1, read as the reverse complement.
CGTTAGCCCCAGTTAGACCAAACAAAATATGGTACAGTACAACCTCGATTCAACGTACCCCGATTCAACGAATCTCCGGCTAGTTCGCACACTTTTCAGGCCGGATTTACTCACCCTGTTCGACGAACAATGGTTCGCCGAAGCGGGGGATGTTCGGATTTGCTTACGACGTCGAGACAGAGTTCACAGACTGGTGGAAAAGTTTCACATTCTATCACAGATTACAATTATTAATTCCTTCATATGACAAGTTCGATCACACAAGTGGACCACACAAGTGGACCGCACATGTGGTCCACAAGTGGTCCACAATCTTACGATGTTGGGACAGAGTTCACAGTGGTAGAAAACTTTACCATCCCATCACAGATTACAATTAATAATTCCTTCATATGACAAGTTAGATCACACAAATGGATCACACAAATGGACCACACAAGGGACCACACAACAAGTGAATCATATGAACCAAACACCAGCCAGAATGGTCCACAAGAAGTGACGCATATTAACCAAACACCAGCCAGAGTGGTCCACAGAAGTGAACGACTGAGTTTCAATGATTTTCGTTCACCGATTTGTGGCACACGTATCATTGTAAATTAATTTAAAGGCTGAAGCGTGAATAGCTAGCTAATATGTTGAAATCTTCTTATACATTTTCTGTGATGAAACAAGACGAGTGAGGGTAGACAGATAAGGGAATACTGTACAGTAAACTTCACTTTACAGTGAGGTTTCACTCACTTTCGTCTGTGTTGTCATAGTTCAGTGACCCATGACTTTGAACGTTTCACATTAATAAATCATTTCTAAAACTGGTGTTTTAATAACTCTCTATTATCCTAATTAAACTAAACTAAATAAGACCAAAAATATGCTGTAATAAGGTAGATATCTCCTATTTGAGAAATTGTTCACGTTATTGCAGCACAACTCCAGCACGAGTAGACGGGTCTAATCCCTGTCCATACACCATGCTTGTTGTGTTGTGTTCGATTTCGTCGCCACAGTTCAGCGATCTACGGCTTCGAAATAATAAATTAATAAATTAGTTCCAAAGTATTTTTTATAGCTCTTATTACCGTAATAATGTTGCTAAACTAAATATGTAACCCAAAAATATATAATTTGATGTAAATTGAATATTGAGAGAAATTAGAGAAATATGCTACTGGAAATCGAACACAACACCAGGCGGTGTTTTGTTCGATTTCGTCGCCACAGTTCAGTGACCTATGGCTTCGAAATAATGAAATAAATAAATCAGTTTCAAAATAAGTATTTTTTATAGCTCTTATTATCGTAATAATGTTGCTAAACTAAATACATAACACAAAAATATATAATTGATGTAAATGAATATTTAAGAGAAATTTATGTTACTGGATCAGGCTTAAACACCAGCCAACTGAAGGGTGTGCGTATAGACTTAGTCTGCGTTCGTACAGTATGCACCCAGTGCCCTTAGCTTTGTCTGCGATTGACGTACAGTATTTATCGGCCGGTGGAAGAATAATTGTGGAATTGACCATTTTTTTACTACAGCTCTTTGGTTATAAAACAAAATGTCTCAGGGGCTTACTAATAGTGCCTTATTAATGCCAAAAACGAAGCAATATTTTGCAACAACTAGTAGCAGAAAATCAACCAGCACGAGAACAGCCGTACCCAGCACGAGAACAGCCGTACCCAGCACGAGAACAGCCGTACCCAGCACGAGAACAGCCGTACCCAGCACGAGAACAGCCGTACCCAGCACGATAACAGCTGTACCAAGCACGAGAACAGCCGTACCCAGCAAGAGAACAGCCGTACCCAGCACGAGAACAGCCATACCCAGCACGAGCACAGTTGTACCCAGCACTGGTACAACAGCCGTACCCAGCACAAGCACAGTTGTACCCAGCACTGGTACAACAGCAGCCAGCACCAGCTCAGAAGCGCTGAACTCACAGCAGCAGCGAGCACCAGCAAAGCTGATGCAAACATCTAAAAACATCGTGTGCAACATGAACAGTTAGAACAAGTGTTAAATTTAAGTGTGTACTCAGTGTTAAAATTAAAGTTGCAGTAATTTTTGTGTACAATAGTTTTCATAAACTGTATTGTAGTACTCAACATACAGCAGAACTACTTTTAATCAACACAGTGCTAACGGCATAATGCACTGCAGTACGTATTTACTGTAGAGCATTCACAACTTCACAAAACTTCAAGATGGATATAACTTCAACAATAAGGTAAATTTATGAATTACAGTATTTCTTAGTAGAGAAGTAATATATAGGTAGAGTATGTAATATGATAATGCATTTTTATTGTGTACAAGAAAAAAAAGACTGACACAAACGCCTCCTGAAGGTCACCTCTTGCAACGAATCCAACGCTCCAACGAACTGGGGTTGGTCCCATATAGTATGTTGAATCGAGGTTGTTTGTGTAGTGAAAATGTTGCTGTTGGCAAAAGGGTTAATACAGTTATGCTTACTCGGTGTATCCAGCTAGCCCAATGAATGTTAAGAAATAAATTGTTTGCCAATTTTCAAAAATAGAAAATGTATGGTAGTTTCTGGCACACTTAATTATAATACATTTTGTTTTAATTGTGTTTTAGGTTGATGTGTTTGGCAATTGGGACCAAAATCCAGCAGCTACTGTCAATAATCCACCAGCTTCAGTTGACCCATTGGAGGAGATTCCTTTGCCTCACAAGCAAAGGTAGGCTCTCGAGAGAGTATGTTCACTACTCAAAAATAGTAGTACGTGTCTAATTTAGCATTATTCACTATTCGCTTGAAATGTATCCAAAACTCGCCTTACTGCTGTTCATAATTAGGGGGTCAGCTTGTATGTATACATATATGGTACTGCTTCTTTGCAAGAAGTTTTCTAGCTAGTGACGTTATGTATAGCATAACATCACTAGTTAGTAGTAGGAATATTGTTATACTGTATATATATTAATGTGCATCATTATTTCTTCTTATCTCCCCCACTTAGGGTGCTAATGATCCATTTGGAAGTGAGCCGTTCAGTTCAGGTGGTGGTCCTCCTCCGAGACCTGAGAGTCCTACTCCAGCTCTTCCACCCAAGAAATCTAAGCAGCCACCTCCAAGACCTGCACCTCCTAAAACCCGGCCAGTAAAGCCGCCACCACCACAAATTAACTCTAATAATAATCCCACTAGTAATCCTACTTCGAAAAACTAATACGAATTCAAATGCTGTCCCCAATGACCCTTTTGTCGGAGGTTGGGGAGACAACAAGACTGCCAACACCATAAATAATGACGGTTTTGCAGACTTTGCCAACTTTGCCGATTTTGATACTAAGGTGAGTCGCGTTTTCACTTGGAATGAAAGAAACTTTGAGCTTTATAAGTTGTATTTGCTGATGTATGCATTGCTTTCATGGGTGTGTAGAGCACATTAGGCTTTCAAATTTGAGAAGACTACCTCTTTTCATTTCACTTGTATGAAAGGATTAAGAAACATTGTACCATGAGAAATTAATTGATTTTATTGCCCACAAATAGAATATAAAAAAAGTACAGTTCAATGAAAATACATATTGACATGACTGTAAAAGAGAACATAAAATCAAATCGAGTACATGAATTTTAATAATTGCTTTCTTAAGCCTCACACTGTGCACCCATTTATTTTTTTTTTTTCACAAAATTTTTTTTTACAAATTTTCAACATTTTATAGTCAAATAGTGTACAGTGGAACTTCGGTTGGTAACGTTCCTCTATGAATTTTTGGGTTATTGATACAAGTATGGGTCGACCAAACTCATGGTTCCTGGTGGAACAGGCGAGGCGTGATCCGTTTACCAGTGCCTCCCGCCTAGTGACGATCGTACTTGAATTCTTTGTAATAATTTTTTTCTGCTTTTTTGGTTTCTGAACATATCAGTAAGTATTATATATCATGCCAAGGGTCCCAGGAAAATCAGATGGTAAGATTCAACCTAAGAAAACAAATGTGAGGATGACAATAAAGGTAAAACGAGCTCATTCGTTAACATGAAAATGGTATGCGGGTTGTTGAACTAGCTTGATAGTACAACAAATCTGTCGATGATATGCATCGTATTTGCTAAGAAAAGGGACATTATGAGTGCTAAAGTGGCAAAAGGTATAACAACAATCACGAAACAAAGAACACAAACACTTGAGGATGTTGAAAAGTTATTAATTTGGATACACAACAAGGAGTTAGCAGGCGATAGCATTTCAGAGGTCATCATTTGTGAAAAAGCAAATTGGCTATTGCATGAAGATCTCATGAAGAAAACCCCTGGAAGGAGTGATGCAGATACGAAAGAGTTTAATCGAGACTTGGGAAGACTGTGCCATCATTTGATTTGATATATATACAGTACAGTATTTGGAAAGTGACTGTTGAAAGGGATGGTTGAGCAGAGCCTTAAAAAAAAAAGAGCAGGAGAACCTGTCTATAAGGAGATTTCTCCCTTGTGAAGCTCATATTTGTAAGGTAGGACCTTGATATACAGGCGAGACCAAAGAGCCGGAGCTCAACCCCCGCAAGCACAACTAAGTGAGTATACGATGAGCCGGGCTCATTGACTTTTCCAGACTCAAAACTTGTTCTTAAACTCAAGATTTTTCTATGAATGAAATATCTTGTCAACTCATTCTAATAAATAATTTTGAGATACGGTTTTTGGAATGATATTTCAGGCACTTCTGTTGGTGTAAACTCTGACAGCCACTGAATGATAAAAAATGTAAGAATACAATTTTTTAAGTATGGTCTACAGGAAATTACTTTGCATAATAATCCTAATGTCACAGGAGCCCTCCCTTTGGAATCTGTACGCGTTTTCTTTCTAAAAAAATTGATGTTTGGTGGAGAGAACCTGTATCCGAATTTGGTCCATTTCTTACTGATTCATTACAGGGAGGTTCAGAGTTTGGAGGTACCAGTGTACTTGCCTATAACAAGTGTAAGATAGTTTTAGTTTACTTTACCTACACTTTTCATTAATGCTACCACAGAAGGAATGACCCATCCCTTCAAACGTGAGATCATCTGAGTTTGCAAAGGCTGTGTATACCTCACCCTAAAAAATGAGTAGGAATTTGTGCCAACCTTTATGCTTTCCAAGGTGTGTCTGGGTTATAAAACAGGCACACGATAAATTAACAAAATCGTGTATCTGTTGTTGGGTTTGGCTGTGTTTGCTCAGATTTGCAATTAATGTGGCTGTGATTTTTAAGATACACAGAGGAAAGGAGGGATAAAAACAATGAATCAAACTGGTAGTGAAATCACAGTATTTATCAAATCGTTCACCAAGTCTCTACAGTACCTGTACTAAAGAGTTGATAGTTGAAACTATCAACTCCTGTAATGGTGCATAAGAGGAGAATCTTTCATAATTGTTAAAAACACTTAACAAGTGGAGGAATGAAGGCAGAGGAAGATCAGTGTCAAAGCTCAAGTGCACATGTTTTGACCAAGTGGACCTATAGGAAGAAAGTGACGTGCTTATTAAAAAAATAATAATAAAAAGTAAAGTACACAAAAGAAATATGTGAAACTTTGTGAATGTAACAAAATATTGAAAACACTGCCAAGAAACTTAGTGCTGCCTGTATGAAAAATACAAAGATGCTGACAAATTTTGATCACCATCTGGTGCCTCTAAAGCTTGCCATAAATCATTTTAAAAATTCTTTATGCGAAGTTTGATGAACTTCAAAGTGCTTCTATACAATTGGAACTGTAGTACCCAATGTCGTGAGCGAGGGGAACCTTTTATCGTCATTCTTCCTCTCGTCACTGAACCCGCTCTCGACAGACTCACGGTTCTTGACCCTTAAATGGCGCATGGCTATATACCATTTGACACCCACAGGCGCATACAAAAAAAAAAAAAAAAAAACTTTCTAACCTGTTAATTTGTGTTCACTGATCATGGGAAAAATAATAAAAAAATCGTAAGTGGCATATATTGCCCGCTGTAGGGTGGGGAAGTCTGGCAAAAAACAGGCGCTGACTCAGCGTGCATCCCAGGCGGTCTGTTGCTTGCCAACTGTCAGGCTGGAGTTGCCACAAAGAGATAATTACCTAATTATTTCAATGTCTCAGATTGATTTTTCGTAGTTTTTTTGCTGTAATATTATTCAATAGTGTGTAGTGTGATATATTTATATAATAAAATGAGTGAATCATCGCTGTACTCAAAAATATGGTGTGCATATTGTTGATTCAATTATGTTCATCAAACAGTGAACAAATACTTTGTCGGTTATTACACTATATACACAGGTTATATATGCGTATCTGCATGTTTTGTTCACCATAACGAACGACTAAGTTGCTATTATGAGTCAAACAGTAACGAGGAGTGACCGCCACACACCAGCAAGCTACTCACGCCCTCCCTCAACATCTCACTCACCCACATTCTCCTCCCACCATACTGTTTTTGCTTTTATTCACTATATACAGACGTTATATATAAGTATCTACATTGTGTTCACCATAACGAACCACTAAGTTGGCATGCTGATTGGCAGTGCCAGTGGCAGCCTGCCACTGGCTGCTACTTCCTTCCTTTCCTCAAGTCACCTGACTCACCCACATTCTCCTCCCACCATACTGTTTTTGCTTTTATATACAGACGTTATATATAAGTATTTACATGTTTTGTTCATCATAACTGTACATCTAAGCTTGTATGGTGAGTAAAGGCACAAAGACGTAGCTACTCACACAGTCAGCTGGTGGCGGCTGCCCTCAAGGCCAGACGCACTAATATTTCTCCTCCAACAATACTGCTTGTGGTGTTATTACGCTATATACACACATTATATATAAATATCTACCTGTTTTATTCACCATACTTGTACAACTAAACTGGTATGGTGCCCAAAGACCATCGTGGTCACCAGTAAACATGATAAGTCGTGCAGACGACGCCACCACTCTCACCAAAATGGCGGCTCCCAACTACTCCTCTTGCTGTTTATACCCTCTATACACACGTTATATATAAGTATCTACATTTGTGTTCACCATAGCGAACCACTAAGCTGGTATGGTGAGTGCAGTCAATAAAAGGTGGCCACACATGGTCAGAAGACAACGCTACTATCCTCCCCTTCCACAGCATTACTCCTCCCAACATGGAGCACAGCGCTAAATATCACCACAATCCTCCCTGGTCAGCTTTTTCACAGTCGGGGGTCTTCTGTAATAATATCATCGCTACATAATAGCATGAACAAGTATATTATGGCATTTTTAGGCGATGCTGTGGTCACAAGCTGAACAGCAGTGCTGTGAGCACATGCTGCATGCGCCAGGCTTAATACCAGGCTTAATACTTAATACTTAATACAGGCTTAATACACTCAATACTGAGGCCCCTAACACCGGAAATTTGGCCTCGATTTTTTTAAATGGCGTCTGTTTACTAGAGCCCTGATGAAGGTGTGGTGAACCCCGTGTATCCGCGGGCCGTTTAAATCTTGTGTAGTACTCCAATGCATCATATGATGCTATGCGCAATTTAAGGGTTAAGGTGGCGTTGTGGGGCGTATACTCACCACGCACCCCTGGGGGGCCCCGGCAAGATCGGCGATAGCTTCTTATTGGTTGTCCTGTCTCTAATTATGGCTCCATGGTGGGCGTAAGGGCACATTCGTGAATGAAGTTTTTCCTCGTTTTCATGGCAGATAATGTTTCCCTTGTACCTTCTCAGACTCGTGGGGTGGGCGACCAAGCCCCCGAGTCGGGACTGTTGGAAGATCAGGCCCTGTAGCCCCCGCTGCATGGGACCCGACCCCCTGACTACTCCCTCGCTCCCCTCCCTCCTCTGCGGTAGGGTCGAGTTCCCAGCCCCCCGTGGTGACCCCCTCGTCCCCTGGCACGTCTTCATCTCTCATTGTGACTACTGCGCCTTTTACCCCCCTTCTCTCTCTGGGGTTCTCAACGCCGTCCCCGCCACGGCCGCACTCGCACGATCCCTTCGCGTAATAATACTTACAACGCCTGTTTGGTCCCGCTACGTGGGCTAAATACTTTGATCTCCACCATCTGGATTCTACTCCTCCTGATGATTTCTCCCTCCATAAACACCTTGTTGATTCAGTAGATGCTCTGTTACTTTTAACTCCACCAGTTTATGGTACGCGTGTCGTTGCTGCTCCCTTAGGATGCTGCTACTCGCTTAGCCGCTTTGTCCTGCATGGAGAGAACCCTGTTCGGGTCTCCAAAAACACTCGGTTAAATGCCAGTGTTGGTACAGTTCTCCTCCCACACCATGTTGCAACTGGTGTTTGGGACTTCAAAGATGCCATGAGATATTAAACATATCCTCGAAGCTCAAGGCCATTCTGTCCTCCAGGTGACGTGGTTTACTCGACCCCCCTCGTGGTCGTCGCTGTCAGCCCCTTCGAGTTGTAAAAATCACCTTTGATAGTAGGACCCTTCCGCCCTCTATTATTCTTGCTGGT
>WNGS01026646.1:0-10171 GCA_020271785.1 Procambarus virginalis | reverse complement strand
AAACTAGGCGGAGGAAAGAGGAGGCTAGAAACTGGATACCGAATGAGAGATGAAGTCCTTCACGAACCGGACAGAAAAGATCTAGTTGATATCACGCCAAATTTAGTCTCCTGAAGCCCACATCAAAAGAATAACATCGGGGGCGTATGCGAGGCTGGCTAATATCAGAACTGCTTTCAGAAGTCTGTGTAAGGAATCCTTCAGAACCCTGTATACCACGTAAGGCCAATCCTGGAGTATGCGGCCCCAGCATGGATCCCGTACCTTGTCAAACACAAGACGAAGCTGGAAAAGTTCAGAGGTATGCCACTAGGCTAGTCCCAGAAATAAGAAGCATGAGTTACGAAGAAAGCCCGAGTGAACTGAACCTGACGTCGCTGGAAAACAGAAGAGCTCGGGAGACATGATCACCACATACAAAATTATCAGAGGAATCGACAGGGTAGACAAGGATGGATTATTTAAGTCGGGTGGTACATGCACAGGGGGACACAGGTGGAAGCTGATCAGTACCCAAATGAGCCAGAGACATTAGAAAGAACTTTTTCAGTGTCGTAGTTGTAAATGGAATGCATTAGGAAGTGATTTGGTGGAGGCTGACTCCACACACAATTTCAAATGAAATATGATTGAGCTCAAGAAGCTCAGGAATCTGTACACCAGTAGATTGACGGTTGAGAGGCTGGACCAAAGAGCCAAAAGCTCAACCCTCGCAAGCACAACTAAGTGAATACATGATCACGCGCACAGAATCATGTGCACTTTCAACATACGGCCAGATGGAAACACTGTTGGGAGTGTAGATCGTTGCGCAAAGTCCTCCACTGGCAGGAGGAGATTGGGGACACGGGCTAGCTTATGTATGCCTTAAGGGGAACTAGTTCAAGTACATAAGAATTACTGTTAAATACAAGAGGGTACGTAACTCTGCAGATTGTAAGTGATGGAGGCAGACTCCACACACTGGTAGTGGAAGTAGATTCCACACTCTGATAGTGGAGTGGTGGAGGCAGACTCCACACACTGGTAGTGGAGTGGTGGAGGCAGACTCCACACACTGGTAGTGGAAGTAGATTCCACACTCTGATAGTGGAGTGGTGGAGGCAGACTCCACACACTGGTAGTGGAGTGGTGGAGGCAGACTCCACACACTGGTAGTGGAAGTAGATTCCACACTCTGATAGGGGAGTGGTGGAGGCAGACTCCACACACTGGTAGTGGAAGTAGATTCCACACTCTGATAGTGGAGTGGTGGAGGCAGACTCCACACTCTGATAGTGGAGTGGTGGAGGCAGACTCCACACACTGGTAGTGGAAGTAGATTCCACACTCTGATAGGGGAGTGGTGGAGGCAGACTCCACACACTCTGATAGGGGAGTGGTGGAGGCAGACTCCACACACTGGTAGTGGAAGTAGATTCCACACTCTGATAGTGGAGTGGTGGAGGCAGACTCCACACACTCTGAATTGAAGTTACGACAGTAAAGTACAGCAGTCGACGAGTCATGAAGGTGGAGGCTATAACATAAACAGGTCAACATACAACTGTACCGGAATCTTTATAGATCACCTTCAAATATATATTTGAATATATATATATATATATATATATATATATATATATATATATATATATATATATAATATTATTTTTTTAATTAGACTGCCCAGTAAACTTTTTGGTCTTATTAATTATCAGTTAATCCGATTTCTATTCACGTCCTAAGGTCGGCTGTGTTGTCGCCTATTTGTATCCTAATGTCGGACTTGCTGGCGTCTGTTCACTTTCGGTTTCCGATTTTCTGGCGCCCTTTCACGTCTCAGCGTCGGAATTAATGGCTCCTGTTGCCTGCGGCGAGGATCAATACACAGGTCCACATGCGTGCCACCTGTACTTCCGGTCGTCTCTCGGGAGAGGTGAGGGCTGGATACTAAGAACACTAACTCCTGCAGACGCCCGCCAAGAGCTGTCAATGGTCGTCGCCTCTGGAAGCTGTGCTAGGATACCTCACAGGCTCCCCCTTGGAAAATGACTCAGGATGTGAACCCACGATAGTCACCTATATCTCAGGCATACCTATTTAATACAACCTATCTTCCAAAAATTATAATACATATAGCTACTATTGGTCGACCGTTTACAAATTAACTGTTGTAACCCCCCCCCCACCACCACCACCACCACACCACACAAGAAGAAAGAAGTTCATTCTAAACTGTTGAAATATTCTAATGGCATACCAAAGAGTATAGCAATTACATGAATCCAGCCTGTCCCAGCCCTAAATGAGTAATCCTAGGCCTAATATACGCCAGCTTAGGCCTGATTCAGTACAATGTTTTATTGTAGGCAAAGGAAACTTTAGTTATAGCTGTTTTTCTCGTGCAATCTACAAAATTAATAGTGCAAAACACAAATTTTCGATGGCACAACAGTTCATTTTTGCACGTTCGACCAACACTTGCTATAAGCACTTACAATTTTTGGATGATAAGTAAAGTGCTAGAACAGAGTCATCAGATGAAGGAAACGTGGCCACACCTCTCGTGTGGCCGGTAATCGAACCATGGATCTTTGGTCGAGGCGACCGTGCTGAGCACTCAGGGAACCTCCCTCAAGGAACATCTCAGGAGACCAAGGTGCTCCGTGAACCAAACAATATAACCAAAATGTTCAATATAATACAAAACACTTAAAAACGTGTTGACCAGACCACACACTAGAAGGTGAAGGGGCGACGACGTTTCGGTCCGTCCTGGACCATTCTCAAGTCGATTGTGCCTGAATTATACTTACCACTTAAAAACGCATTTACACTATGTTCAAAATGATCCAATTATCTAAAAGTACAAAACTGCATTTAATATATAGACCTAATACCAATATTGTGCATTAAGTACATTTTGCCCGAAACGCTATGCGTGCTAGTGGCTTTACAAGAATGTTAATTCAACTTATTTTCTATATTCTGTTAACCCCAATGTAACTGTATATAAATAAATAAATAAATAAATAAATAAATAAATAAATAAATAAATAAATAAAAAGTATGAGTGGGTGTTCCAGCCGGATCAGGCTCTAGTTGCCTAGGCTCATCAAGAAATTCTTGTAACTATCAACATAAGAACATACAGGCAGCTACGGAAGGCCTGTTCACCAGTACGAGGCTGCTGCTATGTATACCCAACCAACCTCGCATGTACATGTCTCTAGCCTGAGCCTGGAACAATAAGACGATCCTTCTTCTTGTTACCTGGTAACGTTCTGCAATCCAATAAACAAATTTGCATGCCGATATTTACCCAGATCTTTCCTGAATTATACTTATCCAACCTGTATTATTTGTTTCAAGTTTATTGTATTACATAATTTTGTCTTGTTATACCCCCCCCCACCTTTGTTATAGCCTCTCATCTGTCTGTATACGTCAGTATGTTAACTCCGTCTTACTAGCAGCCCGTCCTCGTAAACAAAGGCCAAAGTTCATTACATGCACGCGCCAAAACACCTGTTTATGAATGAAAAACTGTTTACACACGACTCAACTGATAAGCCTTGTGTAAACCGGAACTTCAGAACAAGTGATGAAACGCTGCGCGTACTAGTGGCTTTACAACATTATACATATACTATGCTATGTATTCTCTCAAATGTACCTTCTTGTATATAAATAAATAAATAAATAAATAAATAAGGTGCTTCACTGACGACTTTTGTTCTAAGTTATCTTGGGCATAGCATTTTATCAAATTCCTTATGTCCGGTCGTGATGGTCAAGTGGTTTAAGGCATCCCTGTACATACCAGTTGCATTGCTCCTGGGAGTATGGGTTCGAGTCACTTCTGGGGTGTGAGTTTTCAGTTGTATCTAGTTCTGGGGACCATTCAGGCTTGTTTGCATTTGTGTTCCTCACGTGTTGCCCCAAAAAATGAAGTGATTTGATAAATGCTATGCCCAAGATAACCATCCAGGTGCCGGCGGGGAAGTGGTTCATATAGCCTCGGCTATCACTTCCTTATGTCCGGTCGTGATGGTCAAGTGGTTTAAGGCATCCCTGTACATACCAGTTGCATTGCTCCTGGGAGTATGGGTTCGAGTCACTTCTGGGGTGTGAGTTTTCAGTTGTATCTAGTCCTGGGGACCATTCAGGCTTGTTTGCATTTGTGTTCCTCACGTGTTGCCCCAAAAAATGAGGTGATTTGATAAAATGCTATGCCCAAGATAACCATCCAGGTGCCGGCGGGGAAGTGGTTCATATAGCCTCGGCTATCACTTCCTTATGTCCGGTCGTGATGGTCAAGTGGTTTAAGGCATCCCTGTACATACCAGTTGCATTGCTCCTGGGAGTATGGGTTCGAGTCACTTCTGGGGTGTGAGTTTTCAGTTATAGATATAATATATATATATATATATATATAATATATATATATATATCTATATATATATATATATAAAAATATATATATTATATTATTATATTTAATTATATTTTATAATTAAATATTAAATATAAATAAATAAATAAATATTTTAAATAAATAAATAAATATTTTATAATTATTTTATATATTATAATTATAATTTAATAATTATATTATAATTATATTTATAATTTATTATATTTTATAAAATTTTAAATAAATAAATAAATATTTTATAATTATTTTATTATATTATTATATTTAATTATATTTATATTAAATATATATATATATATATATATATATATATATATATATATATTATATATATATATAAAAAAATATATATATATATATATATATATATATTTATATATTTATATATATATATATATGTGTGTACCTAGTAGCCAGAACGCTCTTCTCAGGCTACTATGCAAGGCCGATTTGCCTAATAGGCCGAGTGATTTTTTCTATTTATAATAAATTGTTTCCAATTGGCTTATTTGAATTATAATTATGTTATACTAAGAACATAAATTATTGACTTAGTTATGTTAGTTTAGGTTAGGTTAAGATAGGTTTGGTTGGGTCATATATCTCCGTTAGTTTTAACTAAAAAAATGAACTCGTACATAATGAAATGGATAGCTTTATCATTTCATAAGAAAAAATTGAAAAATATATAATTCAGGAAAACTTGGCTTATTAGGCAAATCGAGCCTTGCATAGTAGGCCGAGTACGACGTTCTGGCTACTAGGTACAACAAATTGTCTATACTGTATACCTAGGTCATAAAAGTATGTGTGTGTACGTGTGATATCATACTACTTGTGTAAAGGAGGAAATGTATATGTTTATCTCTCAGAATGTTTGGTAATATGTTTATTGTTTGTGATGTGTGTCTATGGATGTATTAACACGATGTACTGAACGGGGTGAGAATAGCTTGAGCTACCTCATCCCTTTGTGTGTATTTTACCTCAATAAACTTATTTCAATTTCAACTTGGTACAACACATTTATATATATTTATATATATATATATATATATATATATATATATATATATATATATATATATATATATATATATATATATATATATATATATATATATGTCGTACCTAGTAGCCAGAACGCACTTCTCGGCCTACTATGCAAGGCCCGATTTGCCTAATAAGCCAAGTTTTCATGAATTAATTGTTTTTCGACTACCTAACCTACCTAACCTAACCTAACCAAACTTTTTCGGCTACCTAACCTAACCTATAAAGATAGGTTAGGTTAGGTAGGGTTGGTTAGGTTCGGTCATATATCTACTTTAATTTAACTCCAATAAAAAAAATTGACCTCATACATAATGAAATGGGTAGCTTTATCATTTCATAAGAAAAAAAATGAAGAAAATATATTATTTCATGAAAACTTGGCTTATTAGGCAAATCGGGCCTTGCATAGTAGGCTGAGAAGTGCGTTCTGGCTACTAGGTACGACATATATATATATATATATATATATATATATATATATATATATATATATATATATATATCTATATCTATATATATATATATCTATATATATATCTATATATATATATATCTATATATATATATATATATATATATATATATATATATATATATATATATATATACTGTATATAAATATTAGTACTTTGTTTCCTTTTAAATAACTATGACGTAATCCATCGTTAGATGACTACTACACTCTCGTGCTCCTCTACCTTTGTAATTAGTGTAAGGTGAGGCAGACTATCATAGTGTGACTAGCGAGACGAGACGTGGCAAGTGTGGCATATAGTATTTTTTTTTACGACAAACGTGACCATTCATTTATGCAGTGTTAACTATCATATAATATACATTTCTTCTGTCGTGCATGGACACTCCTACATCTGGTGCAGTGGGTTAATGTTATTGGACCGTCGCCACGAAGCTCACTCAACTACTCCTTGTGGCATAACTACTGCCCCCCCCCCCCCTCCCTGCCACACCAAACCTCGGCCCGTCTGGTAATGACTCACGCAGTCACGAAATATGTCGTGATTTATTTGCTTATTTTCAAGGTAATATTAAGATTACTGTTACAAGGTCGTGTTGTTTTGGGAACCAATTATTGCCCGACTTTAAAGTTATTTCTCTTCAGACTGGAGTGTGAAGAGAAGTGGTCTGAAGATCTTAATTCAGACTTCAGTCTGAAGACTGGTGGTTGTAAAGATATTGTCCGGGTGGTGTGTTGAGCACACAACATTTTTGGAACACTGCTGCTGCTGCTCGACGCTTCGACTGTTAGATGAACCAGTTACTAAATTGTTTGTATTGTATTGCTTTATACCGTAATATGTTACTCGTTATGCTGCTGTCCAAATATCTATTGATGGACGTCAAGAGCAAACTGCATGTAGTACAGAGCCCTCGTCCCCCTGTGACACCCAGATGTCACGGCCCCACAAAGGCAGGCAGGTAAACACGGGCGACCTTTAGGGGGGCTATTTCGGAGCCTTCATTATATAGAAATAAACCACCGCTCAGACGATGCTCTTCCCACCTCCACTTGTTCCATTCCTTGCCAGCTCGCTCCCTCGCTCCCACCCTCCACACATACAAACAATGAGACACCCACAGTTTAATAAGAGATGTAAGCTAGCAAAGCAATTAAGTTAAAGGGTGTGGAGAATCTATAGAAATAACAGGACACTTGAGAGGAGAGGAGAATACCAAAGAGCCAGGAATGAATAAGTCAGGGTGAGAAGAGAGGCAGAAGGGCAATAAGAAAACGACATAGCAAGCAAGGCAAAGACTCAACCTAAATTGCTGCACAGCCACATCACGAGAAAAACAACAGTGAAGGAACAGGTAATGAAATTGAGGATAGGGGCAGACAGATTCACTACAAACGGCAAGAAAGTGTGCGAGGAACTCAATAAGAAATTCCAGGAGGACTTGTCTCACATTAGAGCAAGGAAAAGTTCCAGAGATACGAGAAAGAATAATTAACCAGGCACCACTAGAGGAGTTTGGGATTACCAGTGGGGATGTAAGGAAGCTTTTGCTAGAGTTGAATGTGACAAAGGCTATAGGCCCAGATGGAAATTTTCCAGGTTGTTTCCTAGATTGTTTCTTCCAAGGAGTGCCGGACCAACCGGGTGGTGGTGGGTATGTGGGCCGCTCCAAGCAACAGCCTAGTGGACCAAACTCACACAAGTCTAGCCTGGCCTCGGGCCGGGCGTGGGGAGTAGATGACCTCCCAGAACTCCATCAACCAGGAATATCAACATGGATACTAAAGAAGGAGCAGAAGCACTGTGTCTGCCACTCTCCATGGTGAATAACAACTCACTGGTAACAGGTGAACTGCCAAAAATTTGGAAGACGGCAAATGTAGTCCCGATATACAAGAAGGGGGATAGACAGGAGGCACTGAACTACAGGCCAGTGTCCCTAACTTGCATACCATCCAAGATTATGGAGAAGATTGTGCAAAAAAAGCTAGTGGAACATCTGGAGCGAAGGAACCTTGTAACACAACATTAACATGGGTACAGGGATAGCAAGTCCTGCCTCACAGGATTAATTGAATTTATGACCAGGCAACAAAGAGAGGGGTAGGCAGACTGCTTATTTTTGGATTGCTAGAAAGCCTTTGACACAGTACTACACAAGAGAGTAGTGCAAAAACTGGAGATGCAGGCAGGAGTGAAAGGGTAGGTACTCCATTGGATAAGGGAGTACCTAAGTAACAGATGTCGGGAAACCGACACACAAATAGTATAGTCTTCTCTTAACAGTATCCTCTTAAAATTAGAGAATGGGAGACTCCGTGACGTCATCGACGTCGACGCAGTATTTACATTATTAAACCACTGTTCATACAACAGTTTAATGTCTAAATTGAATAAAAAAGTGTTCAATAAGACTGAATATAATTATTAACACCAAAATATAGCTTGATTCCCTTGTTAACGTAAATTTAACTTAGAAGTAGAACACAATATTGGAACAACAAGGGAAGCAGAGCGGCTCTTACAGACGCCACGGACTCACGAAAACAATAACAATGGGTGCTCGTGTGTTGTGATAATGGCCACACAGGATAGACCTACTCTGCCTTAAGAAACTGCCATAGCAACATCACTACTACAAATGAGAGCACTCCAGTATCCGGCTTACCAAGTATTTGTTTATTATTCTAGTGCACTGCTTAATATTCAAAGGGTCTAGTCGGTCATGATATATGAACACCAACACCATGTACGTGTACTCCATTTTTACAGCCCTCACATACCATGTTATACCTGTATTGATATGTTTAGGGAAATGTACTAACTCCTTGCATCCCAAACAGGTAAATTGTGACTTGGAACAGCAAGTAGCTGAGCAGTAGAACTATGTACATGTACCTAGCTGTTGCCAGCCTTGAAGGCCTCCACAGCCGCCATTGGCACCATGAGGCACAGAGCCACACCCACATAGATGCTACCATGACACAGCCTTAGCGGGCCCTTACTACAGGCTCAGATAAGGCCATTCTAGTTATTGTAGTAGTAGTATTCATAACTAGTAATAATTGTTGAAATAATAGTAGATTAGACCACCATATGTGGTATGATAAAATAATATAATAATTAAACTTAGGTAAACAATTTGCAGTTTAAGAAGGAGCCATTACAAAGTGGTTTAAGCTACAAATTGTCCCCCCCAATTTGTGTGAGATTAATTTCAGGCAGTTTTAACAAGTACATACAGTCCACTCAATTTCTTACCTACTAAGAAAAAATAAGATAAACTTTAATTTATTGAAGTCAATTAAAAGGAGATATACTGCCTGGAGTTTTTACCACATAAATTATGGTCCTTCGAACCGGATGATTATTACAGTTAACCAGTAGGTACATTGCATCTAGTTATAAAATCCTGATATACATTAGTAGTGCAATATTATAGCAGAAAGACATTGCTATATTTACATTTTCTAGCCTAACTTTTCAATCTCATAGCAAACAAAACTACAACAAAGCACTATTATAGTTCTGAAGCCTGTGCCAAAGAACTATTGTGCCTTTTTCATTACAAGAGGTTGATAAGAGGCTAATTTACTTATAAGTTACTTATAAATGTTTTTGTAATTTAAGTATAAACATTACTTTAATATTGCACCAATACATACTGCATACCACATTGTTTACAGCAAATTCTTGCACAAGTGTAGGACATTTTAGGCTGGTGTTGTACAGCAACCTAGTTTAATTTATTGTGCTAACCTGGTGTAAGGGTAAGAATTTTTTACACTTGTCTAGAGTTGAACATATATTACAACCTAGCAAGTACATATTTTTATGCAGTATTCATGACAACCCGAGTTGTGTTGTCAACCTGATATTCATACATATAATTATAGGTATAATTTAACTATAATCATTTCACCTTTGAGTGTTACCTGTGTCTCTGTACCAACCAAGAGTGATAATGAAGGGCTAGCTTGCGGAATACCAGCATTGATACAGGCTTACCACTCAAATTATAGCGTGTATGATTATACAGTAGTGTATATTTTAAATGATAAACAGCTCTAGTTCGGAAACTAGTTGCTTTATTAATTCAAGTGCCAAATAGTTAAAAGTCCATACGACTAGCATGTACTTTCAAGATGTCTACACTCCAAAATGTTAAAATTAACCCTTAGGGCCTTAAAGGGGCATCTCACAAGGCAGATTAACAAAT
>WNGS01026644.1:0-18543 GCA_020271785.1 Procambarus virginalis | reverse complement strand
GTGGTAGTAACTGAGTGATTGTAACCTATCCACCGCTGCCCGCTGGATGGGGGGCGGTGTGCAGGACAAACATATAAAATTGTTTCCATTTGTCAACCACTCTGACACTAAAAATGTTCTTTCTAATTTCTCTGTGTCTCATTTGGGCGCTCATTTTCCAACTGTGTCCCCTAGTATGTGTCCCCTAGTGTGTGTGCCCGTTGTGTTAAATAGCCTGTCTTTATCTACCCTATCAATTCCCTTCAGAATCTGAATGTGGTGATCATGTCCCCCATAACTCTTCTGTCTTCCAGCGAAGTGAGGTTTAATTCCCGTAGTCTCTCCTCGAGCTCATACCTTCTCAGCTCGGGTACTAGTCTGGTGGCAAACCATTGAACCTTTTCCAGTTAAATCTTATGCTTGATTAGATATGGACTCCATGCTGGGGCTGCATACTCCAGGATTGGCCTGACATATGTGGTATACAAAGTTCTGAATGATTCTTTTACACAAATTTCTGAATGCCGTTCTTATGTTGGCATTCTTGTGTGTGTTGGAGCGGGTGTGAGGTGCTGCTGCGGCCTTGACCACACGTGTGAGGAGCGGCCTTGACCACACGTGTGAGGAGCGGCCTTGACCACACGTGTGAGGAGCGGCCTTGACCACACGTGTGAGGAGCGGCCTTGACCACACGTGTGAGGAGCGGCCTTGACCACACGTATGAGGAGCGGCCTTGACTACACGTGTGAGGTGCGGCCTTGACCACACGTGTGAGGCGCGGCCTTGACTACACGTGTGAGCAGCGGCCTTGACTACACGTGTGTGAGGCGCGGCCTTGACCACACGTGTGAGGCGCGGCCTTGACCACACGTGTGAGGAGCGGCCTTGACTACACGTGTGAGGCGCGGCCTTGACCACACGTGTGAGGAGCGGCCTTGACCACACGTGTGAGGCGTGGCCTTGACCTGCGTCTCCAGAACATTACTTTCTACGTGGAGGCTAACATTCTAACGTTCATTATGCCGCACATTAATTCTCTACAGAGTCTGCAAATTATGTGTTTTTCCTCCTCACAGGGCGAGTTGCTCGGCCAAGTTGACCAACTATTATACTCGTGTAACTTATCGCGTACACAACTAATGTGGTCACAGGTAAACACAGGTGGTCACAGGTAACACAGGTGGTCACAGGTGGTCACAGGTGGTCACAGGTAAGACAGGTGGTCACAGGTGGTCACAGGTGGTCACAGGTAAGACAGGTGGTCACAGGTAAGACAGGTGGTCACAGGTGGTAGCCAGGTAAGACTTGGTATTAATCAGTGTCTCCCGAAGCCGTCTTAGCGCCACCGCCAATTGTGGAAAATCAATTTGTCCAAGTTTCCAGATTGGATGTCGAGAAGTTGGTCGGGGTTCACTAATTACTGTCCCGGGCAACAGCGCCATGGTCCTCATGGCCCGCAGTGGTCTCCATACTCACTATCTCACTCACCAAGTGAGTGAGATAGCTAGTTCATCCCTCCCTATCCATCTATCTATCTATCTCCTCCCTTCCTCCCCTCATTTCTTTTTAAACTAAGACTAGGGGCTCATGAGGACTGTCAAATGACGTACTTAGTGAAACTGCAAGCCAGAGCTGTTATCCTACCTCAGCCCATCTGAAGCCTGCTCCTAGAGACTTTGAATTATCTCATAGGGAAATATCATATAAGGAAGCTGGTGAAACTGTAATTCTCTCTCTCTCTCTCTCTCTCTCTCTCCTCTCATCTCTCTCTCTCTCTCTCTCCTCTCTCTCTCTCTCTCTCTCTCTCTCTCTCTCTCTCTCTCTCTAGGGGGGGGGGGGAGGCCACCCAGGTCCATCAGGGTGGCCAAGCAGTGACCTGGGATTCCGCCCGCGGACCTCCCGCCTTCACCTTGTCTCATTCGATTAGTTGGCGGCTGTGGTTGCTTACCTATAGCTGGGAGCCACCATGGCCCTGTCGCTGGGAGCCACCATGGCCCTGTCGCTGGGAGCCACCATGGCCCTGTCGCTGGGAGCCACGGTGGCCCTGTCGCTGGGAGCCACCATGGTCCTGTCGCTGGGAGCCACGGTGGCCCTGTCGCTGGGAGCCACGGTGGCCCTGTCGCTGGGAGCCACCATGGCCCTGTCGCTGGGAGCCACGGTGGCCCTGTCGCATGGAGCCACGGTGGCCCTGTCGCTGGGAGCCACGGTGGCCCCTGTCGCTGGGAGCCACGGTGGCCCTGTCGCTGGGAGCCACCATGGTCCTGTCGCTGGGAGCCACGGTGGCCCTGTCGCTGGGAGCCACGGTGGCCCTGTCGCTGGGAGCCACGATGGCCCTGTCGCTGGGAGCCACGGTGGCCCTGTCGCTGGGAGCCACCATGGCCCTGTCGCTGGGAGCCACCATGGCCCTGTCGCTGGGAGCCACCATGGCCCTGTCGCTGGGAGCCACGATGGCCCTGTCGCTGGGAGCCACCATGGCCCTGTCACTGGGAGCCACCATGGCCCTGTCGCTGGGAGCCACGGTGGCCCTGTCGCTGGGAGCCACCATGGCCCTGTCGCTGGGAGCCACCATGGTCCTGTCGCTGGGAGCCACCATGGTCCTGTCGCTGGGAGCCACCATGGCCCTGTCGCTGGGGGCCACCATGGTCCTGTCGCTGGGAGCCACCATGGTTCTGTCGCTGGGAGCCGCCATGGTCCTGTCGCTGGGAGCCACCATGGCCCTGTCGCTGGGGGCCACCATGGTCCTGTCGCTGGGAGCCACCATGGCCCTGTCCGTTGGGAGCCACCATGGTCCTGTCGCTGGGAGCCACCATGGTCCTGTCGCTGGGAGCCACCATGGCCCTGTCGCTGGGAGCCACCATGGCCCTGTCGCTGGGAGCCACCATGGCCCTGTCGCTAGGAGCCACCATGGCCCTGTCGCTGGGGGCCACCATGGCCCTGTAGCTGGGAGCCACCATGGCCCTGTCGCTAGGAGCCACCATGGCCCTGTCGCTGGGGGCCACCATGGCCCTGTCGCTGGGCGCCACCATGGCCCTGTCGCTGGGGGCCACCATGGGAGGTCACCGTGTTACCCTTGGTGGCGAGGAGCGGAGAGAAGCAACGTTGCCAGAAGCGGTAACTAAATGCGCTCTAATGGAGATGGTGAAATAAAACTCAAGTGGCAGTTAGTAAGGTCATCCCTGAGGAAATATACCCCATCAGCTGTGTAAGTGGCAGAGAGCGGTGGGTGGGATGGCAGCAAAGGGGTACGAGCACTAGCAGGAGGAAATAGAGGGAGCGGCAGTGGCTGGATATGGGTCAGCCATCTTGGTAATCTCTGCTCTTTTGTCTAGCCAGGAGCTGCCATCGGCCACAGCAGCGGCGCTCGCTTCACTAGGCTGCGGCGTGAGCCACCTGGTGGTCTCTCTAAGCCCACATGTTAGGCTGGCCTTGATGTCTCCAGTAACCAGTTCCGGTGTTGCTGGGCTTGACAACAACAGTTCCGGTGTTGCTGGACTTGGCAACAACAGTTCCGGTGTTGCTGGACCTGACACCAACAGTTCCGGTGTTGCTGGACTTGACACCAACAGTTCCGGTTATCTTGAGGTTATCTTGAGATGATTTCGGGGCTTTAGTGTCCCCGCGGCCCGGTCCTCGACCAGGCCTCCACCCCCCAGGAAGCAGCCCATGACAGCTGACTAACACCCAGGTACCTGTTTACTGCTAGGTAACAGGGGCATAGGGTGAAAGAAACTCTGCCCATTGTTTTCTCGCCGGCGCCCGGGATCGAACCCGGGGACCACAGGATCACAGTCCAGTGTGCTGTCCGCTCGGCCGACGGCTCCGGTGTTGCTGGACTTGACACCAACAGTTCCGGTGTTGCTGGACTTGACACTAACAGTTCCGGTGTTGCTGGACCTGACACCAACAGTTCCGGTGTTGCTGGACTTGACAGCAACAGTTCCGGTGTTGCTGGACTTGGCAACAACATTGAAGACACACTTCAATACACAACTCCCATCTAAAGTAATATAAATGCTATTCAAGCTGCCGGTGCGACGGGCCACAAGGCTACCAATATGGGATCCAGCGAGCAGAGAACACCGATCAACAGAATAGTTTATAATCACAGTTTAATCTCATCTTGAAAATCAGCGCAGTAAACTAAACTATGGCAGACTGTAAATGGCACAAAACAAGGGAGACTGGTCTACTTTCATCAATGAACAAGAGCCATTCAGTTAGCAAACTGGGGATATTTGGCTAAAATTTCTGGTAGCAGATCATTTTGAATGAAATATTTAACACATCGCTGGAACATTGGTTATATAATTGTCTCTAAATTCACGTATCTTTTCGCACTCCATCACATAGTGACGGAGGGTGTGCGAATAATTTTGTGACACAGTTACATTTGGTCAGGTCTACATCGGTAGATAATGAGAATTCCCAGAGATACTTAACCGAGCCTAAGCCGAGCAGTAGTAACATCTAGAAGTCTGCTGATTTTATTGGATGATCCATAGAGTGTGGCTCCTCTTGCATGATAGTATGATGATAGATGGAATTACTGGTGTCAATTTCAAACTTAAGGTTTTAGACAACAAAGGAGGGATTTAAACAGGGGAGCTGTTGTGTGTGTCTGAAAGCAGAATTTGTTATTATCCTGATAGCAGATTTCTGCTTCTCAAAATTTCAAAGCAATCGGTAAAGAGGTTTCGAAGATCCCCGGTGAAGATGGTATCACTTATGACATATTGCGTCTGCTCCCTTTAGTACCAGGGAATCCCCTGCTTGAGCTGTATAATATGAGCTATGTTACTGGGGAACTTCCTATATCTTGGACCAACAGTATAATCATTCCAATTCCCAAGCCAAATCAAGAGAATGCTTTCCGCCCAATTTCCCTTACTAGCTGCATTTGCAAAACATTCGAGAGAATGGTCCTAAACCGTCTCCTCCATAGAATAAGAACCATGCTATCCCCCAGATATATGGCTTCATGCATGGAAGGAGTGTGCATCATTGCATCACCACCTTTCTTACCCTGCACACTGAAAAGTCATATACCACCTTCCTAGATCTTAAGTCTGCCTTTGATATTGCAAATAGACATGTTATCTTGAGTGAGCTTGCAAGAATGAATATTGGTGGTCGGCTTCTTTGTTGGATCAGGGGTTACTTATCCAACAGGAAGTCATCTGTATTTTTCCAGGGGCATAGGAGTGTAACAAGAGACTTTGAACTAGGTACCCCGCAGGGTGGTGTCCTCAGTCCTACCTTATTTAATATCTTAATAAACACGCTGTTAAACTCTATACCGAGCAAACCCAACGTCCACATCATTAGCTATGCTGATGATATAATGATACACACCACTGGGTATGCTAACACGCAGAACACTCTTAACTCTGTATTAGATTCATGTCAGGACCTAGGTTTAATTATCTCAGCAGAGAAAACAAAGATACTAAATCGGCGCCCACCCAGGCAGGGAGGAGCTGTTCGCAAGATGCAACTATCTGATGGCTCCCAGCTTGACTATGTAAACAGATTCAAATACCTTGGCCTTGAGGTGCCACTGTATGGTCCTGTTGTATTCAGACTCTGTCGTCAGTATAAAGAGAGGCTCCGAGCTCTCAAGGCTGTTGCAGGTTATCACTCAGGCTATGGTGCCAATGTCAGAATTGTCAAAATGATGTACCTTGCATACATCAGATCTTTAGTGGATTATGCTGCACCTCTGCTTGTTTTGATGCCTGAAAGAAAGCTTGGAGGGCTTGAAAAATTGCAGAACGAAGCCTTGAGGATAATCCTTGGGTGCCCTCGTACCACAAAGATACTTAATATGAGAAAGGAACTTAATATTCTGAGCGTTGTTGATCGTGTTACTGAAATTAACTGTCAAATTGGTATAAAATGCTTAGGCTAACTCATCCTAATCCTTGCACAGAAGCCCTCCAGACTACTTTATTGAAGATCAGCATTGTTCCAAATGGATAACAAAAACTGGAACTCAACTCAGAATGTATGGGGTTCATGATTTGTACCAAGAGAAACAACAACGGCACTTTCCTGCACCGTGGGAGGTTACACCCTTTCCAGTTTTAATCCCTCCCTTTCCACCCAAGAAGCAAATTAGAGATAAGCCCAAGCTTCGTCTTGAGGCAAAGCTCAACGCCTTAAGCCATATTGATGCTCTGTCCACAGAGCATTCTCTCTCTCAAATCATATACACTGATGGTTCCCTACACCGCACCACGGGTGCAGCTGGAAGTGCAGTTGTTCTGACAATGGGCGATGGCTTGTACTTTGAGTGGGGAGTCCGTATAAACAATTGGGCCTCTACCCTTCAGACCGAACTATTTGCCTTGATCCTTGCACTGAAATGTGTACAAGTCTCCAAACTTGATACATTAATTGTAAGTGACTCCTTATCATCCTTAAATGCTCTCAACTCTTTAAGACATAACTGTAACATGCTCGTGTCCGAAGCTAGACACAAATACAACAAAATTATTAAGGATGGTAACAGAGTCCATTTCATGTGGTCTCCATCTCATGTTGGCCTCCGAATGCATGATAGAGCTGATAAGTTAGCCAAAGAATCTGCCTTTAAAGGAGCCGTTGAGTGTAACCTTGGATTGTCAATGAGCAATCTGAGAGCAGCAGTACACCGAGAACTTCAACAAGATCTTGTAGATCTGAGGCAAAGTGAAATTGACACCAGTAATTCCATCTATCATCATACTATCATGCAAGAGGAGCCACACATCTATGGATCATCCAATAAAATCAGCAGACTTCTAGATGTTACTGCTGCTCGGCTTAGACTCGGTTACAAGTATCTCTGGGAATTCTCATTATCTGCCGATGTAGACCTGACCAAATGTAAACTGTGTCAACAAAATTATTCGCACACCCTCCGTCACTATGTGATGGAGTGCGAAAAGATACGTGAATTTAGAGACAATTCTATAACCAATGTTCCAGCGATGTGTAAATATTTCATTCAAAATGATCTGCTACCAGAAATTTTAGCCAAATATCCCCAGTTTGCTAACTGTAGGTAG
Source organism: Procambarus virginalis (assembly GCA_020271785.1). Taxonomy (NCBI): domain Eukaryota; kingdom Metazoa; phylum Arthropoda; class Malacostraca; order Decapoda; family Cambaridae; genus Procambarus; species Procambarus virginalis. Next base: position 11,515 of record WNGS01026644.1, on the reverse strand, counting down.
TAACTGAGTGATTGTAACCTATCCACCGCTGCCCACTGGATGGGGGGCGGTGTGCAGGACAAACATATAAATTTTGACACTAGCTCTCCACATGTCAGTTGCTTAATTTAGAACCTGTACTTGAGGTCGATCTCGAACCCATTGTTGATGTGACGACTTATATTGAATTTTGTAACTAGCTCATCAAGATTGTAACTTGCTTAGCTAAATGAATTGTGGGGTTCAGTCCCTGAGCCCATTATGTGCCTCTGTAACCCTTTCCACTACCGCCCACAAGATGGGTATGGGGTGCATAATAAATGAACTAAACTAAAAAAAAAAAGATTTCCCTCACGATGAAAAACGCATGAAAAACAAAATATAAAAAAAAAAATTTTTTTTTTTTTTTTTTTTTTTTTTACCGCCACAGACGTGACCTATATAGTATGTATATAAAAACCTGCGGAAGCGAATGGAACGTTATGTGAAAATTTCAAAGCAATCGGTGAAGAACTTTCGGACCACCGTCCACCGGATGGGAATGGGGTGCATAATAAAGAAAATTATTCGCACACCCTCCGTCACTATGTGATGGAGTGCGAAAAGATACGTGAATTTAGAGACAATTATATAACCAATGTTCCAGCGATGTGTAAATATTTTGTAACGTACGATTATGTTACGTTGTTGGGTTGATTAGATACACAGTGTTTAGTGAGTTTCATATTTATTTAGTAGTCCTGGATACAGCAGTGTCGTAGACGTTGAGACGAAGCCTGGAGCAGAGCAGATAGCTGAGTGAGGCCGGAGTCGTGGAGCTCTATGTGGGAGAGCGTGGCGGCTCGATTGAGAATTGTGAGTGTCTGAACTCGGGAGCGAGAGCGTGGCGGCTCGATGCGGTCGTAGTCTGCTGTCTGCTCTGTGTCGAAGCTGTAGCGTCTTGGGTCGACTAGAACTGCCCAAGCCGAGTACTACATTCTTGACTGGAGACTGTACTGGTCTGCTGTTCTCCCATAGCTGGGTTATATGGTGATATTACACCTCAGCTCCCTCTAACAAGGTGAGGAGAGCATTGGGGAAAGGATTGTAGCTTCTTTAATTAGTTATGCTATGAAGATAATGAGATAATGGAGCGAGTATAAGATTAACTCGCTACAATTTCATTCAAAATGATCTGCTACCAGAAATTTTAGCCAAATATCCCCAGTTTGCTAACTGTAGGTAGTAACTGAGTGATTGCCCGAAACGCTTTGCGTAATAGTGGCTTTAGGCATTGTATGTACTAGCCCTATCTATTAACTCCATCACTCTGTACAATCACTTTTATGTATGTACCTTACCTAAATAAACATTTTGATTTTGATTTGATTTGATTTGATTGTAACCTATCCACCGCTGCCCGCTGGATGGGGGGTCGGTGTGCAGGATAAACATATCAATTGTGACACTAGCTCTCCACGTATGTCAGTTGCTTAATTTAGAACCTGTACCTGAGGTCGATCTCGAACCCATTGTTGATGTGACGACTTATATTGAATTATGTAACTAGCTCATCAAGATGACTTGATGAGCTAGTTACATAACTTGCTTAACTTGCTTAGCTAAGTAACTTGCTTAGCTAAATGAATTATGGGGTTCAGTCCCTGAGCCCATTATGTGCCTCTGTAACCCTTTCCACTACCGCCCACGGGATGGGTATGGGGTGCATAATAAATGAACTAAACTAACTAATAAAGAAAGAAATTGAATTGGAAATTAGCGGTTATGCACAAACGATCATTTCCATTTTTATTTATAAAGATTATTACTATTATTATTGTTGTTGTTATTATTTATTATTATTATTATTATTATTATTATTATTATTATTATTATTATTATTATTATTATTATAAGGATGGTAACAGAGTCCATTTCATGTGGTCTCCATCTCATGTTGGCCTCCGAATGCATGATAGAGCTGATAAGTTAGCCAAAGAATCTGCCTTTAAAGGAGCCGTTGAGTGTAACCTTGGATTGTCAATGAGCAATCTGAGAGCAGCAGTACACCGAGAACTTCAACAAGATCTTGTAGATCTGAGGCAAAGTGAAATTGACACCAGTAATTCCATCTATCATCATACTATCATGCAAGAGGAGCCACACATCTATGGATCATCCAATAAAATCAGCAGACTTCTAGATGTTACTGCTGCTCGGCTTAGACTCGGTTACAAGTATCTCTGGGAATTCTCATTATCTGCCGATGTAGACCTGACCAAATGTAAACTGTGTCAACAAAATTATTCGCACACCCTCCGTCACTATGTGATGGAGTGCGAAAAGATACGTGAATTTAGAGACAATTATATAACCAATGTTCCAGCGATGTGTAAATATTTTGTAACGTACGATTATGTTACGTTGTTGGGTTGATTAGATACACAGTGTTTAGTGAGTTTCATATTTATTTAGTAGTCCTGGATACAGCAGTGTCGTAGACGTTGAGACGAAGCCTGGAGCAGAGCAGATAGCTGAGTGAGGCCGGAGTCGTGGAGCTCTATGTGGGAGAGCGTGGCGGCTCGATTGAGAATTGTGAGTGTCTGAACTCGGGGAGCGAGAGCGTGGCGGCTCGATGCGGTCGTAGTCTGCTGTCTGCTCTGTGTCGAAGCTGTAGCGTCTTGGGTCGACTAGAACTGCCCAAGCCGAGTACTACATTCTTGACTGGAGACTGTACTGGTCTGCTGTTCTCCCATAGCTGGGTTATATGGTGATATTACACCTCAGCTCCCTCTAACAAGGTGAGGAGAGCATTGGGGAAAGGATTGTAGCTTCTTTAATTAGTTATGCTATGAAGATAATGAGATAATGGAGCGAGTATAAGATTAACTCGCTACAATTTCATTCAAATGATCTGCTACCAGAAATTTTAGCCAAATATCCCCAGTTTGCTAACTGTAGGTAGTAACTGAGTGATTGCCCGAAACGCTTTGCGTAATAGTGGCTTTAGGCATTGTATGTACTAGCCCTATCTATTAACTCCATCACTCTGTACAATCACTTTTATGTATGTACCTTACCTAAATAAACATTTTGATTTTGATTTGATTTGATTTGATTGTAACCTATCCACCGCTGCCCGCTGGATGGGGGGTCGGTGTGCAGGACAAACATATCAATTGTGACACTAGCTCTCCACGTATGTCAGTTGCTTAATTTAGAACCTGTACCTGAGGTCGATCTCGAACCCATTGTTGATGTGACGACTTATATTGAATTATGTAACTAGCTCATCAAGATTGTAACTTGCTTAGCTAAATGAATTATGGGGTTCAGTCCCTGAGCCCATTATGTGCCTCTGTAACCCTTTCCACTACCGCCCACGGGATGGGTATGGGTGCATAATAAATGAACTAAACTAACTAATAAAGAAAGAATTGAATTGGAAATTAGCGGTTATGCACAAACGATCATTTCCATTTTTATTTATAAAGATTATTACTATTATTGTTATTATTATATTATTATTATTATTATTATTATATTATTATTATTATTTTTTAGTATTATTATTATTATTATTATTATTATTATTATATTATTATTATTATTATTATTATTATTATATATTATTATTATTGTTATTGTTGTCTGTGAGGCGCTCTTAAAATCAAAATTTGGGGCTGTAGTCATATCGTCTGAGATAAAAGCAAAATATATTGATGGATATTTAGGTAGCAAAACATTATTAAGAATTTATTTGGCTTAATACTTAAAAGTAAATTTCATTAATTTTATGTCTGAAAAAATATGTGCAAAAGTGAAGGTAAATGTTTGGAATATTTTTCTGGGCGTTGTGAATGGTCAGTGTTTACCATCAAGATGGCATCGTCGGAAGGCGGCGAGAAGTGCGAGCAGCGCAGGAAGCAGGTACTAGGGTCTCCCTCGTCTTCAGTCACATTTTTGTTGGTTTCTAAGGCAGGATAATCAAGTATTTCGTGTATATCAAGTGCGTGTGGTGTTAAAATGTTACCGTATGAGGTGAGTTTTTAAGGCGGAGGTTGAGTGTGTTGTGAGTGTGAGACGTCACGGGTGGGTGAGTCACTGAGGTGGGTGTCAGGCGGCGCACTCCTGGCTCACGCACTCACTCACAACTTCCTCTCTCTCTCTGCTGTCATACCCGCAAGTTATTGATCCTATCTCCACTTTACCGTAACATTTGCTCTTCTGATAGCTGCACTTATATGTAGTGGGGCAGGGAACACATGGCATGCCTTTAAATGACGTAAGAATGACATTTTGCATGAACATTCTCTTGAGAAATGTTGATAATGACCCATCCCCAGTTTGTTCACCATGGCCTTAGAAGTTGTCATGCACCTGCTATGTCTTGTTAGATATCGAATAGCATCCACCTCATTTATAGAATTTCCAGAATCTCATCCTTGGCTACTGTCTCGCCCTTATAGTTATGAGACACAGTTATCTGCAACTACTAATTTCCTGTGAAGGGGGAACTGCTAGCTAGGTCCTTTTGTGGTTTATTGAAGACCGACCCATCTTGGAGAGAACAGTGCTTTCTCAGGAGTAATTGAGATCAATAACCTTTATAATCTAGTTCTTGGTGTAAGGCTCAAATTCTGGAATTATAATATTATCTGGAGTAATTGAAGAAATAATCTGATGGTGAACATTTACCTACCTTGTAGTTGTGAAAAGGGTACATTAATTGCATGCTTATTGGGGCATGTGGTACAATGGCACTGAAAATCTGGAGCCTAATGTACAGTAGTAGATTTCATAAAATTCTGGACCAATCTGCCCACTGGATTTTTCCTCCGAGTTCAGATTTATATATAAAAAAATGGATTTCATGAAAGACAGTGAAATCTGGATAGCCAGTTTATCATGTAAAATAATTTTAATTAAACTAATTTTTCTTATTTTTTTTCTAATCTCGGTCAATATTTTTTTTTTATATATACAAGCGTTTTTACATTAATGTAAAGCCACTAGCATGCATAGCATTTTGGCAGATCCTTAATCCTAATTTATTCTTGTAATACGAACTGTTAACTTGTTTAACAACCAGGTACCCATTTACTGTTGGGTGAACAGTGGCTACAGTTAAGGATTGGCACCCAGTAAATCCTCCCCGGCCAGGCTATGAACCTAAGCCAAAGCGCTCGCGAAGTGCCGGGTGAGTGTTTTACCACTTCACCACAGGAACTGCTTTGTTATTGAATTTACAAAGCTTACCACTGGGTAAACAGGCAGCCATTATTAGATTGATTGCAGGAAAAATTTGCCTTCAATAGACTGATGCTTTCCACAAAGTTTTTATGCAGTTGGTTTACAAGTGTACTAGTGTTTTCCTTTAGTGTGCATGTGCGTGTATGTGTGGGAGAAACCAAAACCTCTCCCTGCATAGGCTCTGAGCCAAGCGCCACATTGTTCCCATAGTGCCAATCAAAATGTAGTTCAGTGAGGACCAGGAACCTCATGACAGAAGCCAAGTGTGAGCGGGTATGAAGATCCTCCACCACAAGTGCTACTGACACCAAAGGCAAATGGGAATGAAGCTGCATCAAGCCCAAATCATTGGAAAGAGTGGGAGAAAATACAGTAGGCAATCAGTGAGAGGCTCAAAAGAAAGGCCTCCCAGAAACAATAAAACACAGTTACCACCTCAAACTGCTCAAAGTATGTGGGAATGACAAAAGCCATGCCAAGCCCCCAAGGATAACAGAAGATTGCCTGCTAGCCAGGAAGACACTGGCACCTCATAGCATATCCAAGAGGGAGGAGAAGACCCAGACTCAAAAGAAGGAGGGTCCTTCACAGAGGCAAGTGATGGGTCATGCACAGCCTGGCAGCACACGGAAGCAAACCAAGAGGGAGGGGCAGTACTCAAAGCAGGTAGGAGGGTTAGTTAACATTGGCATTCCACAACAATCCAGGCTAACATGGATTTAGAGCAGGAAGATCATGCCTCTCACAGCTACTTGACCATTACGACAAAATCACTGAGGCAATAGAAGAAAAACAATGCAGATGTGGTATACAAGGATTTTGCAAAGGCATTCGATAAATGTGACCATGGAGTGATAGCACACAAATGAGGTCAATGGGAATAACTGGTAAAGTAGGACGCTGGATACTCAGTTTTCTGTCGAACAGAACACAAAGAGTAACAGTCGACCATATAAAATAGAGTCCAAGCGCAGTTAAAAATTCAGTACCTCAAGGTACAGTTCTTGCACCACCGCTTTTCCTTATTCTCATATCAGATATAGACTCGAATACAAGGCACAGCTTAGTATCATCCTTGCAGGTGACACAAAAATTAACATGAACATAAAATAAATTATAAATGATTAAATAATAAATGAACATAAAAAAATTAACATTCAGCTACAGATAGACAACATTAACATCAGTAATAAAAATGATGGCAAGTTTCTTGGCCTATTCCTAAATTATAAATAAATTATAAATAAATTCTTGGCCTAAATTATAAATAAATAAATAATAAAGAACATAAAAAAATTAACATTCAGCTACAGATAGACAACATTAACATCAGTAATAAAAATGATGGCAAGTTTCTTGGCCTATTCCTAGACAAGAGACTCAACTTCAGCACCCACATTCAACACATAACTAAGAAAGTCTCTAAGACAGTTGGTATACTCTCCAAAATCAGATATTATGTTCCTAACTCTGCTCTCCTCTCTCTCTATTATGCTCTAATCTACCCCTATCTTAATTATGGTATCTGTGCATGGGGGTCTACCACTGCAAACCACCTTAAGCCCATCATCACCCAGCAAAAATCTGCTATCAGAATAATAACTAACTCTGCTTTCAGACAACACTCAGCTCCCTTGTTTAAATCCCTAAACTTGCTAAATATTAACTCCCTCCACACATTCTCTTGTGTCAACTACATCTACAAAACCCTGTTCTTAAATGCAAACCATGCTCTGAAACTCTCTCTGGACAGATGTAATAGGACCCATTATCACCACACCAGAAATAAATATCTCTTTGATATCCCCAGGGTCAAACTTAATCTGTGTAAACACTCTATGCAAATTAAGGGACCTAGTCTATGGAACTCACTCCCTAGTGAATTGAAAAACTGTAAAACTTTTGCCTTATTTAAAAACAAAACCAAAAAGTACTTAATTCATCTTCTTAGTTTCCTACACTGAGCTTTATTTTTGCTCTGTATCTAGTGTTACCCAATCTCCTAATTCTTATGTATTTAACCCAAACAACCTTATCATTGTGTTCATTGCTGTCTTCCTTTATTGCTAGCCATTTGCTGTATTGTGCCTACCAAATTTTGTCAACTACCATTCAAGCCTTCATTGCAATCAATCTTAGCTACCTAAGTGCTTTATTATACTGTACCTACAATTTTCTCTCATCTTTTTTTTTTTTCTTTTTTCTTTTCTTGCCATGTAACTGTTATCATTTCTTTTTTATAATTTTTGCTAGTATTTACCTACTAAAAATTTTCTTAGATTAAGGACCTGCCCGAAACGCTGCGCGTACTAGTGGCTTTACAAGATTGTAATTACCATATTATATATTCTCACATTCCCAATGTACCTTCTTGTATATGAATAAATAAATAAATAAATAAATAATAAATAAATGAAATTACCTCTGCTGAAGACATTGAAAACCTACAAGCAGATATTAATAGATATTAATAAAGTTTTCAACTAGGCAGCAGAAAATAACATGATGTTTAACAGCGTTAAATTCCAGGTGCTCAGATATGGTAAAACTGAGAACCTTAAACATAATACAGGGTACAAAACACAGTCACATTTGCCCATAGTAGGGAAGCAACTTGTAAAAGATTTGGGAATAATGATGTCTGATGACCTAATGTTCAGGGAGCATAACCAAGCAAATATTGCGTCAGCCAGAAAAATGATAGGATGGATTACGAGTACTTTCAAATCCAGGGATCCCATCACATTGGTTGTACTCTTCAAATCACTTGTGCTGTCCCATCTTGAGTACTGCTCAGTACTCACTTCCCTATTCAGAGCTGGAGAAATTGCTGAAATAGAGGGAGTACAGAGAATGTATACTGCATACATAGATGCGATAAAGCATCTAAATTATTGGGATCTTCTCAAAGCTTGTTGGGGAATGGGAACTTTAACTCTGATATAATAATATTTAATTAAGAAGATTCAAAATACTCGAAGGACTACCCACTTTTGAGAAAAGAGGGAAAACATATACTGTAAATGAATTATAAAGCTAACACTGAATACCAGTGCCTATGGATGATAGATTATTTGGTAATTATTTGAAGAGCATAAATGGACTGTAACAATAATAAATTAAGAGTTAAAATCCTCAAACTCAATATTGGGGTATTACTAGAAATGATATATATCTAGGAACTGGTGTGTGGGATGTTTTCTTTTTTTTGCTGTCACGACTGCAATGCGTACGTCGCCAATGTACATGTGGCAGACGCTTCACGAAGCTGTCGGAATTAGCAAAATAGAAAATACGAGAGCAACCGTACAGGGCCTGGGAGCAAGGTCGAGTTAGAGTCCTTGTGGGTCTCTTCTCAGACTAGCCTCACCTGGTCCTGCTCCACGTTGGTCGTTGGAATCTCCTCAATGATGTAACACTTTAAGGGACTCCTAGGGTCCTCATCAAATTTATAGTTTAGTGACTTACAGGCAACTCGGTGTTGAAGACACTTAGAGCTGAAGGCTTGAGTAATATTGGCAGTATTCAGAAGTGGTTCAACGGAAACACCGCATAAAGCTTAACAGTAGTTTATTTACTAACTTAACCACTAATACACAGGGTGCTTGATTTACTTTCGATTGGCGTCAGCAAAGCTATGGTTGCATTAGCGAGACTCTTGACGTCTGGCTAATCGACTCGTATCCACTCGTGGAGAAACACCTAACTTAACACAGTTGACAGCCAATCACTAACACGGCAACCTAACTGCCGGTATGCAAAGGGATCACAAGAGTTCCAACCGGATACTCGGTAATGATGATATGCAATAAACACAATAATAATCACACAATAACTAAATGTGTGGTGTATGTGAAGCTCACATTCACAGACGAGTGAAATGCTGTGATACCACACAGATAAACACGCATACACCGTCGATTCACCTATAACCTGCGACAGGTATAAGAAGGTGAGAACTGTGGTTGATCCCTCAGATCAACACAGACACAATAAAACAATGACAAGATCTTGTACTTACAGATAAGGTACCTTTCCTTACGCACTCACTCAGACTCGTTTATACAAGCACTCGTAGGTGGCCTGATAGCTGGTTTCGCTCGTAGACACGGAGGGTACTCGCAGTATCTTGAGATGATTTCGTGAGTAGGGCGTGCTGTATGCTTAACAGACAGACACACGCGCACACACTGGCACTGACGGTGCGTGAGGTGGTGACGTCACGTAGGAGTGAGGGCGGCGGCGGGCGCTCGAGGTACACGCTCAGGATGAGTGGCGGTACCATGCACTACACTGTACACTGTGGTAATGTCACACACAGATTACTTAGGCGGCGGCACTGCCTTAGTTCACTCTAGGTCACTCACGACGATCTTTGTCACCAGGGGTTACCTGATACCAGTCTGTTTCGCTCTGGAGATTTGTCACTTTAGGCTTCTAAACAATATATTCCCACTCGTGATTCTGGCGAGTGTGTGGTATATCGCAAAGACGCTGAGTTAACTTGACGGTGAGGGATAGACGGTGATCAGTCTATTGGCCGGTAGAACAGAACACGTCCTCTTCGTATGGTCTCTCTCACGTGAATGAGTTTGCAAGGGTGCCGGGCATCTCGTGGCACACAACACAAAAGGAGTTACAATTGACCAATAGCATTGCAGCAAATGAGCGGGAACCAATCATATTAGCTCGTTCGATGAGCAGTAGCAGGAGTGACGTCATGAACACGTCATAGCTGTTATTCCGATCGCGCCGGTTGACCCCAGAGGTCAGACGCTGCTGGCGCCTTCCCCTCTGTCTCAGCGGGCACCAGCCATGTACTCACTGACCCTTGGTAGCAAGTATACTTAGCTCCCTGTATCTACTTCCTGCCTAGACATACGGCGGCCTACGTATTTTAACAGTGTTCCTGGTTAAGTGGGCATTCTGGAGATACCCAACATGCTAGGTCACTATCCAGGATTAAGAGAGATAGGCTTTGTGCACGAAGATCTGTGCACTGCAATGCCATTCAAGTCAGCTGTGGGAGGATCTTGGGAGACATACTCCCACATCACCCCCCAACAAAGATCGAGCTCCACAGCGTGGCGCTCGGTCCAACCTCAACCGCTGACAACATGTGCACAAACTGAGTGCACTTTGCGCGGCCGGGTCCAGCGGACCCCTTTTTATATACAGCTAGGCGAGGCGGGCCTCGTCTAGACTATTCTCTTCTGGTAAGTGAGGAATTTCTTCAGTCACCGGATCACATGTGGCTATCTGTTCAGGTTTGAGCAGGCACTGTGTGTTGGACGTAGCTCCAGGTCTGGGTCGGCTCAACGCCTCGAAACCCTGAGTGGCGCTGGTCTGTCCACTGCCTCTCTCCACTGTGTCATGCCTGAAACATCAGAGACACACTGGGAACCAGTGTCCGGTGATGCGCGTTGCGTTTCCTCGCTCATGTCTCCCTCGTTCGACGTCTCGTTAATCACCCCTGACCTACTCAACCAGTCAGCACCTACGGCTGAGAGCAGTGGGTTGTCGATCAGCTCTGTCGATGTCGAGGCCCGTGGTCCTCTCCTGTTTTTCGTCTTACATGCTTCTTCGGCTTTGTTGATACATCTACAGGAGGGTCCTCGTAGCGTTTGAGCATGTTGACGTGGTACTTCTTCCTGGCACCATCGACGTCGAGCACGTAGTTTAACGAGTGCGAGCACTCCACTACCGTGAATGGGCCCTTCCACTGCAGCAAGAGCTTGTTCCTGCTGGTGGGAAGTAACAAAAGTACCTTGTCACCTACACTGAACTTGCGTTCTTTGCTTTTTGTCGTATGTTTGCTTCTGGTACTCCTTTGCTTTTGCTAGCTGTTCGAGGCCAGCTGACAGGTGTTCTCCAGCCGTTCCGTAGATCGATGACGTACTCGTACGTCGTCTTGGTTTCAGGGGTACAGTCATCGCCTTCCACAGGTTCCTCAGTACCTGCAGAGGGCCTTTAACTGTGCGACCGTACAAAAGCTCGAAGGGGAGAACCCTGTGCTAGCCTGTGGCACCTCCCTGTAGGCAAACAACAAAGGGTTGATATCTGGGCCACTCCCGAGGCTGTTCGATGCACATTCTCTTCAACATCTTCTTGAGAGTGCCATTGAAGCGTTCTACCAAACCGTTTCCCATAGCATGATAAGGCGTGGTGAGGGATGCTCTCGCTGTGAGCAGACGTCTGACTTGGTCCATCATCTCGCTGGTAAACTGTGCCCTCGGTCGCTATGGATCCACTCAGGTATACCAAGGCGACTGAAAAAAACCTACCAAGGCTTCCGCTACCGTTG
>WNGS01026634.1:0-10778 GCA_020271785.1 Procambarus virginalis | reverse complement strand
TATGTGAAATGGGTATTTGACTCACACACATGTAGTGTTGCATGGCTTGACTCACACACATGTAGTGTTGCATGGTTTGACTCACACACATGACCTGTTGCATGGTTTGACTCACACACATGTAGTGTTGCATGGTTTGACTCACACACATGTAGTATTGCATGGTTTGACTCACACACATGTAGTGTTGCATGGTTTGACTCACACACATGACCTGTTGCATGGTTTGACTCACACACATGTAGTGTTGCATGGTTTGACTCACACACATGTACTGTTGCATGGTTTGACTCACACACATGTACTGTTGCATGGTTTGACTCACACACATGTAGTGTTGCATGGTTTGACTCACACACATGTACTGTTGCATGGTTTGACTCACACACATGTACTGTTGCATGGTTTGACTCACACACATGTAGTGTTGCATGGTTTGACTCACACACATGTACTGTTGCATGGTTTGACTCACACACATGTACTGTTGCATGGTTTGACTCACACACATGTACTGTTGCATGGTTTGACTCACACACATGTACTGTTGCATGGTTTGACTCACACACATGTACTGTTGCATGGTTTGACTCACACACATGTACTGTTGCATGGTTTGACTCACACACATGTACTGTTGCATGGTTTGACTCACACACATGTACTGTTGCATGGTTTGATTCACATACACATGTAGTATTGCATGGTTTGATTCACATACACATGTAGTATTGCATGGATTGACTCACACACATGTACTGTTGCATGGTTTGACTCACACACATGTACTGTTGCATGGTTTGACTCACACACATGTAGTGTTGCATGGTTTGACTCACACACATATACTGTTGCATGGTTTGACTCACACACATGTACTGTTGCATGGTTTGACTCACACACATGTACTGTTGCATGGTTTGACTCCACACATGTAGTGTTGCATGGTTTGACTCACACACATGTAGTGTTGCATGGTTTGACTCACACACATGTACTGTTGCATGGTTTGACTCACACACATGTACTGTTGCATGGTTTGACTCACACACATGTACTGTTGCATGGTTTGACTCACACACATGTACTGTTGCATGGTTTGACTCACACACATGTACTGTTGCATGGTTTGACTCACACACATGTACTGTTGCATGGTTTGACTCACACACATGTACTGTTGCATGGTTTGACTCACACACATGTACTGTTGCATGGTTTGATTCACATACACATGTAGTATTGCATGGATTGACTCACACACATGTACTGTTGCATGGTTTGACTCACACACATGTACTGTTGCATGGTTTGACTCACACACATGTAGTGTTGCATGGTTTGACTCACACACATGTACTGTTGCATGGTTTGACTCACACACATGTACTGTTGCATGGTTTGACTCACACACATGTACTGTTGCATGGTTTGACTCACACACATGTAGTGTTGCATGGTTTGACTCACACACATGTAGTGTTGCATGGTTTGACTCACACACATGTACTGTTGCATGGTTTGACTCACACACATGTACTGTTGCATGGTTTGACTCACACACATGTACTGTTGCATGGTTTGACTCACACACATGTACTGTTGCATGGTTTGATTCACATACACATGTAGTATTGCATGGATTGACTCACACACATGTAGTCTTGCATGGTTTGACTCACGCAATTGTAGTGTTGCATGGTATGACTCACACACATGTAGTGTTGCATGGTTTGACTCACACACATGTAGTCTTGCATGGTTTGACTCACACACATGACCTGTTGCATGGTTTGACTCACATACACATGTAGTATTGCATGGATTGACTCACACACATGCAGTCATGCATGGTTTGACTCACACAAATGTAGTGTTGCATGGTTTGACTCACACACATGTAGTGTTGCATGGTTTGACTCACACACATGTAGTGTTGCATGATATGACTTATGACTAACATAAGAACGGCCTTTAGAAACTTGTGTAATGAATCTTTCAGAACATTATATACCACATATGTCAGACCAATCCTGGAGTATGCGGCTCCAGCATGGAGTCCCTATCTAGTCAAGCATAAGACTAAACTGGAAAAGGTTCAAAGGTTTGCCACCAGACTAGTACCCGAGCTGAGAGGTATGAGCTACGAGGAGCGACTGCAGGAATTAAACCTCACTTCGTTGGAAGACAGAAGAGTTAGGGGGACATGATCACCACATTCAAGATTCTCAGGGGAATCGACAGGGTTGATAAAGATAGGCTGTTTAACACAAGGGGCACACGCACTAGGGGACACAGGTGGAAACTGAGTGCCCAAATGAGCCACAGAGATATTAGAAAGAACTTTTTTAGTGTCTGAGTGGTTGACAAATGGAATGCATTAGGAAGTGATGTGGTGGAGGCTGACTCCATACACAGTTTCAAGTGTAGATATGATAGAGCCCATTAGGCTCAGGAAACTGTACACCTGTTGATTGATGGTTGAGAGGCGGGACCAAAGAGCCAGAGCTCAACCCCCGCAAGCACAACTAGGTGAGTACAACTAGGTGAGTACACATGTAGTGTTGCATGGTTTGACTCACACACATGTAGTGTTGCATGGTTTGACTCACACACATGTAGTGTTGCATGATATGACTCACACACATGTAGTGTTGCATGGTTTGACTCACACACATGTAATGTTGCATGGTTTGACTCACACACATGTAGTGTTTCATGGTTTAACTCACACACATGTAGTGTTTCATGGTTTAACTCACACACATGTAGTGTTGCATGGTTTAACTCACACACATGTAGTGTTGCATGGTTTAACTCACACACATGTAGTGTTGCATGCTTTAACTCACACACATGTAGTGTTGCATGGTTTTAACTCACACACATGTAGTGTTGCATGGTTTAACTCACACACATGTAGTGTTGCATGGTTTAACTCACACACATGTAGTAGTTGCATGGTTTAACTCACACATGTAGTGTTGCATGGTTTAACTCACACACATGTAGTGTTGCATGTTGACCAGACCACACACTAGAAGGAGAAGGGACAAGGACGTTTGGGTCAGTCCTGGACCATTCTCAAGTCGATTGTGAGATTCACAATCGATTTGAGAATGGTCCAGGACGGACCGAAACGTCGTCGTCCCTTTACCTTCTAGTGTGTGGTCTGTCAACATTACTTTAGCCACGTTATTGTGACTCATCGCCTGCACGTAGTGTTGCATGGTTTGACTCGATCACATGTAGTGTTGCATGGTTTGACTCACACATGTAGTGTTGCACGGTATGACTCATACACATGTAGTGTTGCATGGTTTGACTCACACATGTAGTGTTGCACGGTATGACGCACACACATGCAGTGTTGCATGGTTTGACTCACACATGTAGTGTTGCCACGGTATGACTCACACACATGTAGTGTTGCATGGTATGACTCACATACATGACTAAGGGGAGACATGATAACCACCTACAAAATTCTCAGGGGATTGACAGGGTGGACAACGACAAACTCTTCAGCACGTGTGGGACATGAACAAGGGGACACAGGGTAAAATTTAGTACCCAGATGAGCCACAGAGACGTTAGAAAGAATTTTTTCAGTGTCAGAGTAGTAGTAAATGGAATGCACTAGGAAGTGATGTGGTGGAGGCAGACTCCATACACCGTTTCAAATGTAGATATGATAGAGCCCAGTAGGCTTAGGAATCTGTACACTACGTGATTGACAGTTGAGAGGCGGGATCAAAGAGCCAAAGCTCAACCCCCGCAAGCACAATTAGGTAGTCAAACGATGCAACACATGTAGTGTTGCATGGTTTGATTCACACACATGTAGTGTTGCACGGTTTGACTCACACGCACATGTAGTATTGCATGGTTTGGCATCCCTCATACATTATACTTCTCCTTGTAACTTCTGCTTGTGCCTGAATATTTCTGATTTTGCTTCTTATTTGTCTCATTGTGAAAACACATTCAGTGTCAACTTGTGGTTTAGATGTGGTACGTTTGGCCAACATGAGATAGAATCCACTTGAATTTCACTTTGTGACCTTTCAGCTGTATCTCATTTATCCTTTTCTTTCAAACCTCATCTATGGACAAGAATACTGGATTTCGACTGTTTAAAGACTCAAGTGCTCCTCTGCTATCGACAAATACAAAAAATCTTTGTCGCCTTGACGGAGTTCCTCCAAACACGCCAGAATGGCCTGCAGTTCAGCTTATGTGGATGATATATAATTACTAAGTCGAAGTTCAATTTTCCTGTCCACAGTTCCAAACTCAGTATATTCCCATACTGGGACACCACACCCCGCCCTGCCATCCTCCGCCACCGACCCATCACAATATACGTGTAAACTATTGCCTCTTGGTAACCGAGATATCATGCTTAAATACAAACACCGTAATTATCCCGGTCCATGATGAATCTTTTCACCCTGAGGGGTACCATCTCTAATTCTATTTACTTTATTTTCCAGGAATGTATGTGATTTGCCCCACAACTCTAAGAATTTCACAGTATATTGCGGTTTTTACGAGTTTTCTCGAATTTTGATTTGTTCTAAAAATCCACGAATTTAGCAATATTATGACGTTAGTCATCCATATTTACTTAATATGATTTACACCAAATATCGACAATTTAGGTAATATTTTGACGTTTTCCCACGTTTTTAAGAATTATTCAGCTCGATACTAAAAATTCATTATATTCGACGAATATGACACAAACCCGTATTTGATATCAAAATACTAAATACTAAATTTACGATCAATCATTTGAACGTCGTTGAAATAGTGAGTGAGATATTGATTACGAGGAAATTCGTGTTTTAGAGTTTATTCATACGTTTCAGCCGGACTGTAGCTGTTTTCCTTGTATATCTTCTTGGGGTAAAGTTTACAGAAAAACGGGAAAATTACTGTGAATTTAATGAAAACATAATGAGTTTTATCATGTGTATGGGAAACAACATTTTCATGCACAGTTTAACGATCGAAGTAACACAAAATCTTGCTTTATGTTATATGATATAAAAATCAACGTATTTGGTAATATTTTGACGATTTTTCATGTTTCTCATGGTTTGTGAAATCAAGTAAAAAGATCGTATATACTAATATTTTTATAATATTTCAAGCTTTCTCACAATGTGATTTTACCTACAAATCTCAGAATTTTACAATATATTGATTTTTTTAGGGAGTTTTCTTGCATTTTGATTAATACTAAAAATCATCGAATTTAGCAATATTATGACGTTTGTCATCATTATTTCCTTAATGTGATTTAAACAAAATATCGACGATTTTGGCAATATTTAGCCGTTTTCCCACGTTTTTTATAGTTTTCAATTTAATAACATTAATTCATTCTATATTCGATAAATATGATACAATACGGGTTTGTATCATATTTATCGAATATAGAATGAATTAATGTTATTAAATTGAAAACTATAAAAACGTGGGAAAACGGCTAAATATTGCCAAAATCGTCGATATTTTGTTTAAATCACATTAAGGAAATAATGATGACAAACGTCATAATATTGCTAAATTCGATGATTTTTAGTATTAATCAAAATGCAAGAAAACTCCCTAAAAAATCAATATATTGTAAAATTCTGAGATTTGTAGGTAAAATCACATTGTGAGAAAGCTTGAAATATTATAAAAATATTAGTATATACGATCTTTTTACTTGATTTCACAACCATGAGAAACATGAAAAATCGTCAAAATATTACCAAATACGTTGATTTTTATATCATATAACATAAAGCAAGATTTTGTGTTACTTCGATCGTTAAACTGTGCATGAAAATGTTGTTTCCCATACACATGATAAAACTCATTATGTTTTCATTAAATTCACAGTAATTTTCCCGTTTTTCTGTAAACTTTACCCCAAGAAGATATACAAGGAAAACAGCTACAGTCCGGCTGAAACGTATGAATAAACTCTAAAACACGAATTTCCTCGTAATCAATATCTCACTCACTATTTCAACGACGTTCAAATGATTGATCGTAAATTTAGTATTTAGTATTTTGATATCAAATACGGGTTTGTGTCATATTCGTCGAATATAATGAATTTTTAGTATCGAGCTGAATAATTCTTAAAACGTGGGAAAACGTCAAATATTACCTAAATTGTCGATATTTGGTGTAAATCATATTAAGTAAATATGGATGACTAACGTCATAATATTGCTAAATTCGTGGATTTTTAGAACAAATCAAAATTCGAGAAAACTCGTAAAAACCGCAATATACTGTGAAATTCTTAGAGTTGTGGGGCAAATCACATACATTCCTGGAAAATAAAGTAAATAGAATTAGAGATGGTACCCCTCAGGGTGAAAAGATTCATCATGGACCGGGATAATTACGGTGTTTGTATTTAAGCATGATATCTCGGTTACCAAGAGGCAATAGTTTACACGTATATTGTGATGGGTCGGTGGCGGAGGATGGCAGGGCGGGGTGTGGTGTCCCAGTATGGGAATATACTGAGTTTGGAACTGTGGACAGGAAAATTGAACTTCGACTTAGTAATTATATATCATCCACATAAGCTGAACTGCAGGCCATTCTGGCGTGTTTGGAGGAACTCCGTCAAGGCGACAAAGATTTTTTGTATTTGTCGATAGCAGAGGAGCACTTGAGTCTTTAAACAGTCGAAATCCAGTATTCTTGTCCATAGATGAGGTTTGAAAGAAAAGGATAAATGAGATACAGCTGAAAGGTCACAAAGTGAAATTCAAGTGGATTCTATCTCATGTTGGCCAAACGTACCACATCTAAACCACAAGTTGACACTGAATGTGTTTTTCACAATGAGACAAATAAGAAGCAAAATCAGAATATTCAGGCACAAGCAGAAGTTACAAGGAGAAGTATAATGTATGAGGGATGCCAAACCATGCAATACTACATGTGCGTGTGAGTCAAACCGTGCAACACTACATGTGTGTGAATCAAACCATGCAACACTACATGTGTTGCATCGTTTGACTACCTAATTGTGCTTGCGGGGGTTGAGCTTTGGCTCTTTGATCCCGCCTCTCAACTGTCAATCACGTAGTGTACAGATTCCTAAGCCTACTGGCTCTATCATATCTACATTTGAAACGGTGTATGGAGTCTGCCTCCACCACATCACTTCCTAGTGCATTCCATTTACTACTACTCTGACACTGAAAAATTCTTTCTAACGTCTCTGTGGCTCATCTGGGTACTAAATTTTACCCTGTGTCCCCTTGTTCATGTCCCACACGTGCTGAAGAGTTTGTCGTTGTCCACCCTGTCAATTCCCCTGAGAATTTTGTAGGTGGTTATCATGTCTCCCTTAGTCATGTATGTGAGTCATACCATGCAACTATCAACATTACATTGTGTGATCATACCGTGTCAAAGCAAATACATGGTGGAGAAACCATGCAGAATACTTGCAGTGTGGCGTTCATACCGGTGCGACACTGTACATGTGTGATGTCAAACCATGCAACACGATCATGTTGTGGGTGAGTCATACGTTGCAATACCACATTACATGTGTGGTCAATACCAAGGCAATCATCTTTGATGTGTTGTTTGATGTCCATGTCTACCGTGGACTAGTATCATTACCACTAGTGATGGATTCATAACTCATGTCAGCATATCTCAACAGACTCTGATGTGGTAGTGAGTCCTAGGTACCTGAAGGAGGCTAATTGGCAATACATGTAGTCAGAAACTACGTCTAGCATATTCTACTAATATGTGTGAGTTACATACGCTGGAGCATACAACATATCGTATAGTCTGCTGAAGATCCTCAGATCTTCCAGGTGTGGACAACGATCCTATGCATAATGTGGTCGGACAGGTCGTACTTACTTCTCATGTGTGGTCATAAGGTTAGACCTGTACTACACTGCAGTATTGTCCGTGTGATGTCATCAAGTGAAACATATGGGTAAGGTCGTGTGAGTCATAAACACGTAGGCCACGACAATATGCCTAGCCTTTGGGGTCCTATATCACTTAGAGCCTTCCTATGTGCAACAACTACATAGTGTGGAGTACATCACCAGCAAAGAGCACTCGACTGCTCGCTTGAGGTCATATATCCGTCGTCCAATACTAAAATCTGTTGCGTCTATTACCATGCAGAAACATGGTGATCGTTGAGTCATACCTGCAACACAAGCATCAGTAGTTGTTGCTGTTAAACCAATACTACTACATGTTGTGTGTAGTCATACCAGGACAACATCGTAACATGTGTTGTGCAGTCCTAAACCATGCAAACACTACCCTCGTGGTAGGCGTAATGACCGTATGCAACACTACACGTTCTGTGACTGTCTATCCACTGCTAGTCAACACCGGTCACCATGGTATCGGTAGTCATACCCGATCCTCGCAACCCTCTACAGTGTAGGGTAGAGTCCATGAATGCCTGACCGTGGTCTACAGCCTACTGTTTGTACCGAGACTACTACTAGAATCTCAGGCTAACGGACTGACGACGTTCGGGACTGTGACGCATCTAAATCCGCATGTAGACTCAACACTGATGGGAAGTGCAAGCTCTGGATCAAGGATGTGACCTCCGCATAGGTCCTGTGTCACATCATCTACTTCTACTATATGTCTGTCGGTGCCTACAGGTGGTATGTGAGTCATCACCTGCAACACGTGCATGTGGTGTGTGAGGTGTCAATACCAGTGACACAACTATGCCTGACATGTGTATGAGTCTAAAACCATGCAACACTAGCATGTGTGTCGTGAGTCCTATAACCATGCCAACACTACATGTGTGTGAGTAAATTCTCCATGCAACACTACCATGTGTGTGAGTCAATCCATGCAATACTAGCATGATGTGTATGTAGTCAACCTATGCATAACAGTACATGTGGTGAGGGTCTAAACCATGCAACTCACTATACTGTGTGTGTAGTCAAACTATGCAACACACTACATGTTGACTGTTGGAGTCAATACCATGCTAAATTCTTATTCTTTTGATCATGTGTGTGAGTGTCAAACCATGGACATAGACTACCAGTGTGTGTGATGACGTCGAAGCCTGCATGACATACATGGATTATGTTAGTCAACCATACACTAGTATGTGTGTGAATGGTCATATACTCATGCGATACAATACATGTGGAGTGTGTGTCATATACAGTCTAATACTATGTGTGAGTGAAACCTGCACACTATCATGTGTATGGAGTCAAAATACCCATTGGCCTACACTAGATGGTAGATAGTGTAGTAAACATGTTTGCATAAGGCGAACATCTGACTGGGGAGTCAACCATGCCATAACTACATTGTGTGAGTACAAATCATTACTGCTATGACTGTAGGCTAGTTATGATGAGATCAATCCATGTAATACTACATGTGTATGTGAGCCAAACCATGCTCCGGCCAATCCCAGGTTCACTGTTCCGTGTGAGTCAAACATTGCAACACGTTTAAAGTGTGGCAGTATACACACTGCGAACAATACTGTGTGGTCCTACATGCACACCACTAGCCTGATGTAGGTCAACAATGCGAAGACTTACAGGATGTGATAGCGTTCAACCAGCTAGAGATACTATACCTGGATTTCAGTAGTCTTCGAACCATTGCTAACCTACGATGTTGTGATGAGCATAACCCTGCATCACTAAAGTGTGCTAGGTTCAAATTCTCATATAGTCAAACACTACAGTGGTGTCGGAGGGTCATACCCTATGTGAAGACATAATTCCGATGTGAGATCGAACATCCATGCAATGTGACTCCGCTTACTGTCGTTTGTGCTGTCCCACTGTCAAAGATCGCACCGGATGCACCGAAACGAGCTGATAAGTGTAGTGTGGATATCGTTTAGGTCATGCCAATGTCTAGGTTTGCATAAATTACTTACGAGCCTAAGATAGAACGAGGTCGTGTGTGGTTCGTCACTATATCATGATTGCATACGAGATGTAGCAATCTTGGTTGTGTGGAGTGTTCCAAGACCAATTGTAACTTGTACAGACATGTGGTGTGTGCAGTTTGACCATGCAACGATGACCTGGGGTGATGTGTGTGTGATCTGTCAGGATGAATACCCAGCTTTCACTATCAGGTATGGGTAAATAGAAGCTCAATATGAGTTGTGGGTCAGAGAATGTTCTTTGATAGGCATCTCTGTTATTGGTGCACTTCTATACTGTTCGGTGGGTGATGTCTCAGTGCTAGTGGTTCGTACGCTCCCACGAGTAAATTTATGTATCTGATTAATATGTGGATGCAAGGTGCCTTATTAAGTGGTTCAAGGACACAGAATTGGTGTAGACAATGTGTATGTTAAGATCACCAACCACCCGTCGCCCATATTGTTTGCACTTGTGATTGCTCGTGTATTAAATGGTTGGGCCAGCTATAAAAGACCACATGATATGGATAAGATTTACTGTACGCGCGATAATCAGCACCTGGATGTGTCTGAAGCTAATGGGTAAGATTATGACTGGTTGTTTATTCTATGTGAGTTGACTTTTATAAGATTTTGCTTCTGCAATGTTATTGAACCATATGTTTGAATTGTATGAATGAGTCTCTTGCAAATGATTCTCTAGCATTTATATGACTAGGTAATAAGATACGTGGTAGTTGTTTTTCATTTATATGAGATACAAAGTGGAGACATTGAGCCTTTCGGAGCTACTTTGCTGATGTCACTTGTCGCCTGCTTATTTGCGTATTACTTT
>WNGS01026632.1:0-17285 GCA_020271785.1 Procambarus virginalis | reverse complement strand
TCAGGGTGAGGCCTAGGCTTGCTCCTTGCTCCTGAATTATTCTTATGTCGTCCAAGAGTGCGTCTGGGGAGCCGGCTAGAGTACCATCGTCCAAAAACCAAATGTTGAGCTCACTGGACAGGTTATCGGTGACTTCCTTGATGACTAGGCAGAAAAGAAAAGGAGCAAGGGGGTCACCCTGTTGGACACTTTCTTGTGATTCGATTTCATGTTCCCAAAAAGCAGAGTTAGATTCTTGCTGTAGCATGAGTTTACAAACGGGTAGAGGGAAGGAAAAAGGCGATGAACCGCACTGAGTACTGCATCCCTTCTATCCAGATTGAAGGCATTTTTGAAGTCCAGCTTTATCAGGGCTTTTCATCCGTAATGTTGGCAATATAAGCTCTAGCTGCATGAGCCGCTGCCTCACACCCTTGGGGAATGCCAAACCCAAGCTGTTTTGGCTTCAGCATGTCGGCTGCTGCCTGACTGACTGCTCTAGCAGCAGCCTTAGCGACGAGACGCCGGAGTGAATTGCCCACAGCTATCGGTCTGATTCCTCCATCTTTTTTCCTCAGGGCACAGAGGGTAGCGCCAAAAAAAGAGGCCGTATGGTCTCTGGTATGTTGCCAGCTAGACATGTGTTGGCGAATCTAGTTAGTTCCACCAGGAGGCCCTATGCAATGTCTCCCAGTGCAGGGTTGAGCATTTGTTTGATGTGGTTGGGTCTTAGTCCTGTGAACCCACCTGCTGATGCTGGTGGGAAGGATAAAGCTGCTTTATGCACCATGGATTCGAGCACACACAGGGGTTCTGCTCTGGTGACACCGACTAGGGGAACACTGTCGTCACGAGGAGCTCTGGATGGGTGTTTTTCCCTCAGGGCTTGTGCTGTATTGGCATCCCTGGTGGCAACTGTGTCTTCACTGGTGATGACTCTGATTGCCCCTATTGTGTTGCCTTCTTCTATTTTCTTGCTGACTGTTGCTCTGATTTTGGATGCCTCGGTTCTGCTGTTGATACCTTTCCTGCGTATATACAGAAGGTATATATATATATATATATATATATATATATATATATTATATATATATATATATATATATATATATATATATATATATATATATTAAACTATAGAACACTTTCCCACCAGGAGACTCGAACCCTAGCCAGTACAAAAGCCTTCCAGCCACCGGCATGACAGGTAACGCCTTAACCCACTACACCACGCTCAGACCCTTAAAGAGATGGTAATTTCGGGCATTTCAACACCTCAACCACCATCTCCCAGAGCACCAGAGCAAGTGAGTGGTCAAATTTACGTTAACGTAAATTTGACCCCTCACTTGTCACCTAACTACTCTTGCGTGTTTAGGCAAGTTGGGCATATATATATATATATATATATATATATATATATATATATATATATATATATATATATATATATATATATATATATATATATATATAATATATATATAATATATATATATATATATATATATATATATATATATATAATATATATAATATATATATATATATATATATATATATATATATATATATATATATATATATATATATATATATATATATATATATATATATATATATATATATGCAAACAAGCCTGAATGGTCCCCAGGACTATATGCGAATGTATATATATATATATATATATATATATATATATATATATATATATATATATATATATATATATATATATATATATACAAGAAAGTACATTGGGGGTTAAGGGAGAACATAGAATTTAAGTTGAAATTACAATCTTGTAAAGCCACTAGCACGCATAGCGTTTCGGGGAAGTCCTTAAAATAACCTTAATAACCGTAGAGCAAATCCTTAAACTAACAGAAAGTTTTAGAGAAATAAGAGTAAAATTGATAAAAAGTGTTTGACAGGTACTTTACAGCTTTACTTTACAAGTACTGATAATTTTAAGTAGGATAATTACAGACAAATTTAAAAAAAATAAAATTACAGGTACATTTCAAGAATTTTTTACACAAAAGCAGATCAGAACAATACATAATAATGAACAAGGAATCCTAAGTACAATTAGGAAAACATCTCAGGGTTATACATTGGATCACTTAAGCAAAATATGAGGATCATTACAAGGAGTAATGTAGTAGAATATGCACCCAATACCACAACCATGATAACAGATGATCTTAGATCACAATGGTGAAGAATATGGCTTAGATATAAAGAATGGGGGATTGGGTAGCACTAGAAACAGTGTGAAGATAAAACTCTAGGTAGAAGACTATGAAGATGAAATTAGGAACTTTTTGGTTTTATTTATGAATAAGGCAAAAGTTGGACAGCTTTTCAGTTCATTAGGGAGTGAGTTCCATAGACTAGGACCCTTTATTTGCATAGAGTGTTGACACAGATTTAGTTTGACTCTGGGGATATCAAAGAGATATTTATGTCTGGTGTGGTGATTATGTGTTCTATTACATCTGTCCAGGAAGAGTTTCAGAACAGGGTTTGCAATTAAAAAAAGGGTTTTATGAATGTAATTAGCACAAGAGGATGCATGGAGTGAATTTATGTTTAGCATGTTTAGGGATTTAAACAGGGGAGCTGTGTATTGTCTGAAAGCAGAGTTTGTTAATATCCTGATAGCAGATTTCTGCTGGGTGATGATGGGTGTTATTAATTTAGTTGCTGTTATGGGGGGTATAGAGTAGTAAAGAGAAGGGTCAACAGCTAGAATCAGGATGTATCATAATTAGTGGAGATCAGATAGGCCCGGCCACCAATAAGAACATAAAACAATATTTGTTTAGTGGCTTAAGGTCAATACGTCAGCCTAAAGGTTTGATCACTGATTCCCTACACAGGAAGAATGGATACTCCTTTAAAACTAACCTGTTTAATAACCCTCTTAACAACTCCCAATATACATTAACAACAATAACAATAACTACTTTACCACACTATCTTACATTAAAAGCCTTGGCTCACATAAGCAGGATACAAGGTTTTACAATTAGGACAAGCTAGGGTAAAGTCTACTTGTAAAGAACTATAAAGGTTGAAGCAGCTTGGGGTAGTGAGCCCCAAGTGGTACACTATCACAACACAAACACTTAGGGATGCCCAAAACACTGGCTTATACTACACAATATCTACACAAATCTCACAAGCCTAGCTAGTGGCACGGTAACACAGGTTTTGTACTTATCTTAGTAGTGTATAGACGCTTAAGGTAAGGGAAGGGAGAAGGAGGAGGAGAATCGAGGCAGAGCCCCAAAGGAAGATGTTGACACCACACAGCGAGAACAAAGAAGGACGAGGGAGCCTGCAGTCTGAGCTCTCTCCAGTTGTTGTTGCCAGGAAGACAATCGCTGATCGTGCAGCTTATAAACATTACAAATCTTCACCGAGGTACAATACTGTTTACTTTACTAGTTCTAAGTCTAGTTAATATTTAGTTCACTTATAATTAATCAACAACAAGCTCAAGAGTCTGAATGCTCTGTGAAAAACAAGATTCGTCTTATGTTTAGCAAGGGTGACGAGAATAAGGCATACGGTTTTAAAGAGCCATGATATAAATATTATTGTAATTAAATATCCTCCTCACATGATCCAATTCTATGAATGTATAGTAATTATTTAGAGCTCAAATTGACCTCTGGTTTCCATCTAAGGAACCCAGGGTCGTAACAATGGGCTTGAGGAAGTTTGCAGAGCTTGAACCCCAAGCACAGATACCAAAAGTAAGATAGGGATAGATAAGTGCATAATAGAGTGAGAGGAGAGCAGAGTAGGGTACAAAATATCTGATCTTAGAGAGTGTTTTAGAAACCAAATGTTTTAGAAACCTTTTTAGTTATGTATTGAATGTGGGTGCTGAAGTTGAGTCTCTTGTCTAGGTATAGGCCAAGGAACTTTCCATCATTTTTATTGCTAATTTTTACATTATCTATCTGAAGCTGAATTGCATTTGTTGATTTGCTTCCAAATAAGATGTAGTAAGTCTTTTTCTATGTTTAGTGTAAGTTTGTTGGTTGACATCCATAAGTGGACTATTTTTAGTTCATTGTTTATAACATTATTTAATATGAATGGGTTGGGGCCAGAGCAGATGAGAGTAGTGTCATCAGCAAACAAAATTGGTTTGAGCATGTTAGAGACATTAGGCAGATCATTGATGTATATAAGAAATTTGAGAGGTCCTAGGATGCTGCCCTGTGACACCCCTACGGTTAGTGGTAGAGTAGGAGAGGTTACGGCATTGATGGCCACATATTGGTGTCTGTCACTAAGATAGTATCGGATATAGTTCAGAGCAAGGCCACGGATTCCATAATGTTGGAGTTTAAGTAAGAGGTAGTCATCGTTAACAGTATCAAAAGCCTTTCTCAGGTTAATGAAGAGGCCAATCGGAAACTCACTTTTGTCAAGGGCTGAGTAGATTAAGTCAAGCAGACTAACAATTGCATCATTGGTACTCTTTTGGGAGCGGAAGCCAAACTGACAGGGACTTAGTATATTGAATTTTACGAGATAGAAGAGCTGTTTGTAAATAATTTTTCAAATATTTTTCATAATAAAGGTAGATTTGATATGGGTCTATAATTATTTATGTCTGCTGTGTTACCTGCTTTATGAACTGGCGTTACTCTTGCTTTTTTAAGGATGTCAGGGAAGGTATGACATTCTAGAGATTTATTGACCAGCAAGGCTATGGGAAGTGCAAGGGCATGGTAGGCACTCTTGTATACCATGGATAGTATTTCACTAATGTTCCCAGCTTTGGATTTTAGTGAATGAATGATGGGCACAACATCCTTAGAGCTGATCGGTGAGAAGAGAAGAGAGTTTGGGTAGCTGCCTGAAAGATATGTGGTAACATGTGTCTCGGTCTGTGGTATTTTTCGGGAAAGGTTAGCACTAATCGACGAAAAGAAGCTAATAAATTCAGTTGCTGTTTCAAGGTTTGTTGCAGATGTATAACCAACCTTGGAGATTTTAATCTTGTTATGCGAATGTTGTTTAGCTCCTAGAATGTTAGAGACGGCTCTCCATTTGATTTTCATGTTACCTTTTGTTTCTTTGAATCTGTTATCATAATAGGAACGCTTTGCTTTTCTTATTATACTGGTAAGCACTGATGAGTACCTCTTAAATACTTCATTTGCAACTTGGCCACTCCTATGTTTTTTTTCATATTCATGTTTCGTGTCGATTGCATTTAATACGCCATTAGTGAGCCAGGGATTATTTAACCTTTTGCCAGTTACTTGCTTGGTGAGGAGAAGACAGTAAGTATTGTAAAGGCTTAGAATTTTGGAGAGGAAGAGGTTAGTTAAGGAATTTATATCCTGAGTATTATTAAATTCAGATTCCCAGTTTATATTGAGGAGGGCATTTGTGATAGTGCCTATTGCTGCTTCACTGTGTAACCTAAAGGTAATTTTCTTGTTAGCTGGTGGTGTTATGGCCATGTTCGCTACGAGGAAGGTAGGATACTGGTCAGTTGTTCTGTCAGTGATTATACCAGATGTAAGGGAAGCTGTTATGTTGGTCCATAAGTGATCCAAGGTAGTAGCGGATGTTTGAGTGAATCGGGTGGGCCTGGTTATTGCGGGAATGAGCACACAGGAATTCATGCTGTTAAGGAAATAGTCGACTTGAGGACTATTTTGCTGCCCTAGATCAATATTGAAATTACTCCCCAGAACTATGTGACTTTTGTTGAGGTTGTTGTTTATGATAAGATTCCTCAAGTTATCTGAGAATGCAGCTATGTTAGTATTGGGAAATCTATAAATGGTTCCAGCAGTCAAGGAGGATTTAAGGGATTTAATTGAAAATTGAGCAAAAGTAAATTCACAGTAGTCATCTCTATCACTAATGACACTGTTGCAGGTGAAGGTATCTTGGTAGTATATGGCTGTGCCACCTCCTTTTTTGTTAGGCCTACAGTTGTTTATGACTCTATAACCAGATTTTGAAAGAGAAATTGACAATATGCCCATGCAATCAGCCCCGGGTCAAGACTCATGGAATTCAATATTTATAAAGAAATGCAAAGTGCCAGTAGCACAGGCACTCAGTATAGTGTGGAGGAAAAGCTTGGGCACAGGGGAGATACCAGATGCGCTTAAGGAAGCAGACATTGCCCCTCTACACAAGGGAGGTAGCAAAGCATTGGCAAAGAATTATAGACCAGTTGCACTAACGTCCCACATAATAAAAGTATTTGAGAGAGTGATCAGGAGTCAGGTCACTAGATTCATGAAAACCAATGATCTCCACAATCCAGGCCAACATGGATTTAGAGCAGGAAGATCATGCCTCTCACAGCTACTTGACCACTATGACAAAATCACTGAGGCATTAGAGGAAAAACATAATGCAGATGTCGTACAGATTTTGCAAAGGCTTTCGACAAATGTGACCATGGAGTGATTGCACACAAAATGAGGTCAATGGGTATAACTGGTAAAGTAGGACGCTGGATACTCAATTTCCTGTCGAACAGAACACAAAGAGTAACAGTCAATCAAGTAAAATCGAGTCCGAGCACAGTTAAAAGCTCTGTACCTCAAGGCACAGTCCTTGCACCACTGCTGTTCCTTATTCTCATATCAGATATAGACAAAAACACAAGTCACAGCTTCGTGTCATCCTTTGCAGATGATACAAAAATCAGCATGAAAATTACCTCTGCTGATAACATTGATAAACTACAAACAGATATTAACAAAGTTATCGATTGGGCAGCAGAAAATAACATGACGTTTAACGGTGATAAATTCCAGGTACTCAGATACGGCAAAAATGAGGATCTTAAACATAATACAGAGTACAAAACACAATCGAATCTGCCCATAGTACGAAAACAGCATGTCAAGGATTTGGGAACAATGATGTCCGTCGACCTAACGTTTAGGGAGCATAACCAAGCAAGTATTGCGTCAGCCAGAAAAATGATAGGATGGACTACGAGAACCTTCAAGTCCAGAGATCCCATCACAATGGTTGTACTCTTCAAATCACTTGTGTTGTCCCGTCTTGAGTACTGTTCAGTACTCACTTCCCCCTTCAGAGCAGGAGAGATTGCTGAAATTGAGGGAATACAGAGAACATATACGGCACGCATAGACGAGATAAAGCACCTAATTTATTGGGATCGTCTCAAAGCTCTCGAAATGTACTCACTAGAAAGGAGACGAGAGAGATACCAAATAATATACACATGGAAAATACTGGAGGGACAGGTCCCAAATCTGCACAGTAAAATAACAACGTACTGGAGTGAACGACATGGAAGAAAATGCAGAATAGAACCAGTGAAGAGCAGAGGTGCCATGGGCACAATCAGAGAACACTGTATGAACATCAAAGGTCCACGATTGTTCAACGTCCTACCAGCGAGCATCAGAAATATTACAGGAACAACCGTGGACATCTTCAAGAGGAAACTAGATTGTTTCCTTCAAGGAGTGCCGGACTAACCGGGCTGTGGTGGGTATGTGGGCCTGCGGGCCGCTCCAAGCAACAGCCTGGTGGACCAAACTCCCACAAGTCAAGTCTGGCCTCGGGCCGGGCTTGAGGAGTAGAAAAACTCTCAGAACCCCATCAACCAGGTATCAACCAGGTAACCAGCTAAATTGAATAGTTGGGTCTGGTCTTTACTTAGCCAGGTTTCTGTTAAAATAGTGAACGATAGTTCAGTACCAAGTGCTGAGAGTAGTGCATTTATATCATCAAAATGTTTACTAAGTGATCTGACATTTTGGTTGAAGACTGATAAGCAAGTGTTATTTCGGAGTTTGTTTTTTGCCTGGTGTGCTGTACTCACCTAATTGTACTCATCTAATTGTGCTTGCGGGGGTTGAGCTTTGGCTCTTTGGGCCCGCCTTTCAACTGTCAATCAACTGGTGTACAGATTCCTGAGCCTATTGGGCTCTATCATATCTACATTTAAAACTGTGTATGGAGTCAGTCTCCACCACATCTCTGCCTAATGCATTCCACCTGTTAACTACTCTAACACTGAAAAAGTTCTTTCTAACGTCCCTGTGGCTCATTTGGGTACTCGGTTTCCACCTATGTCCAATTGTTCGCGTACCGCCAGTGTTGAATAGTTTATCTTTGTCTACCCTGTCAATTCCCCTTAGGATTTTGTAGGTAGTGATCATGTCTCCCCTCACTCTTCTGTCCTCCAGTGTCGTAAGGTGCATTTCCCGCAGTCTTTCCTCGTAACTCATGCCTCTTAGTTCTGGGACCAGTCTAGTGGCATACCTCTGAACTTTTTCCAGCTTCGTCTTATGCTTGACAAGGCACGGGCTCCATGCTGGGGCCGTATACTCCAGGATTGGTCTTACGTATGTGGTGTACAAGATTATAAACGATTCCTTACACAGGTTCCTGAAGGCTATTCTGATATTAGCCAGCCTTGCATATGCCGCAAACGTAATTATTTTTATGGGGGCTTCAGGAGACAGGTTTGGTGTGATAACAATTACTAGATCTTTCTCTCTTTCAGTTTCATTATGTACTTCATCTCCTATCCTGTATCTTGTGTCTCGCCTACTGTTTCCACCGCCTAGTTTCACTACTTTACATTTACACTAGTTAAACTTTAACAGCCATTTATTGGACCATTCATTCAGTCTGTCTAGGTCGTCCTGTAGCCTCCTACTATCATCCTCTGTTTCAATCTTCCTCATAATTTTTGCATCATCAGCAAACATTGAGAGAAACGATTCTATACCCTCTGGGAGATCATTTACATGTATCAGAAACAGTATTGGTCTTAGGACTGACCCGTGCGGGACTCCACTTTTGACGTCACGCAAATCCAAGACTTCACCCCTCACAGTGACTCGTTGTATTCTGTTACTTAGGTACTCCTTTATCCAACGGAGTACCTTCCCTTTTACTCCAGCCTGCATCTCCAGCTTTTTCACTAGCCTCTTGTGTGGCACTGTATCAAAGGCTTTTGACAATCCAAAAATATGCAGTCTGCCCACCCCTCTCTTTCTTGCCTGATTTTTTTTTTGCCTGGTCGGAGAATTCAATTAGCCCTGATGAGGTAGGACTTGCCATCCTTGAACCTATGTTGATGCTACGTTACAAAGTTCTTTCGCTCCACATGTTCCATTAGCTTTCTTCGCACAATCTTCTTCATCAGCTTGCATGGTATGCAGGTTAGGGACACTGGCCTGTAGTTCAGTGCCTCCTGCCTATCCCCTTTCTTGTATATTGGAACTACATTAGCTGCCTTCCAAATTTCTGGCAGTTCCCCTGTTTCCAGTGATTTGTTATACAGTATGGAGAGTGGCAGGTAAAGTGCTTCTGCTCCTTTCCTTAGTACCCAAGGGGAGATTCCATCTGGGCCTATAGCCTTTGTCACATCCAACTCTAGTAAACACTTCTTTGTGTCCCCACTGGTAATCTCAATCGCTTCTAGCGGTTCCTGGTTAACTATTTCCTCTCTTATCTCTGGAATCTCTCCTTGCTCTAAGGTGAAGACCTGGAATTTCTTATTCAGTTCCTCACACACTTCCTTGTCGTTTGTAGTGAATCCTTCTGCCCCTATCCTTATATTCATTACCTGTTCCTTTACTGTTGTTTTTCTCCTGATGTGACTATGCAGCAATTTGGGTTGAGTCTTTGCCTTGCTTGCGATGTCTTTTTCGTATTGTCTTTCCACCTCTCTTCTCATCCTGACACATTCATTCCTGGCACTCTGGTATCTTTCTCTGCTCTCAAGTGTCCTGTTATTCCTATAGTTTCTCCATGCCCTATTACTTTGCTGCTTAGCTAGCCTACATCTCTGATTAAACCATGGGTTTCTCATCTTCATTTCATTGGTTTCCTTTTGGACTGGGACAAACTTGTTTGCTGCTTCCTTGCACTTGTGCGAGATGAAGTTATCATGTCTTGGGCCGTCTTTCCCCTGAGCTCTGTTTCCCATGATATATCTGTTAGGAATTTTCTTAACTCCTTATAGCTTCCCTTTCGAATGCCAGTTTTTTATTTTCAGTACCCCTCCTCGAGTTCAATAACCCTTCCTCAACCAGATACTCAAACCCCAGTACACTGTGGTCGCTCATTCCTACTGGGGCCTCATAGCCGATTTCCCTTATGTCGGAGTCGTTCAGAGTGAAGACCAGGTCGAGTCTCGCTGGTTCATCGTTTTCTCTCATCCTAGTGGGATGAGAGGAAAGGGAAAGGAATGGGAAAGAGGCTGTGTAATACCTGCAGTGGAGATGATCAGTGTGGTGGTTATTGAAAATTTGAGATAGTAGATTTTGTTCAGGATCAATATCAGCTTGCATGTAGATGTAATGGAGTCAAGATACAATAGGAAAGCAAGTACAGAACAGTAAAATACTAAATCTGCTAAAAATATAAAATAATTGTGGTAAACAGATAAAAAGAGAAAAATGCATATATATATATATATATATATATATATATATATATATATATATATATATATATATATATATATATATATATATATATATATATTTTTTTTTTTTTTTTTTTTTTAAAAACCTAGAAGGGGTACCACCTCTGGTGCAAGTGTAGGGACCCATAGCCTCGGAGAAGAAAATAAAGAGTACTCAGAGAAGACCTTGTGGATCCTCACTGAACACTTTGATATTTTCTTCTCCTACCACCCTATTCTTTTGGTATGTGTGTATATTTATCTAACTTTATTTGAAAATGTCATTACACAAAAAGTTACAGTATTGATTACATGCAGGGTACAAGGCTGCTTGTCACAAGTTGAAAAGCTCCTCCAGCTCCTCAGATGGCGGGCAGGAACCATGGATGCAGTGAGCATTTCCTCTCTGGATTGCCACACTGAGGCGCTGAAAAAGAAAACTGGCAGCTCTAGGGTCTCTAGTTGTTTCGATTAGCTTAGACCCCAACTCCTTCAAAAAGCTAGCAGCACTTTTACCCCAGGCACCAAGTGTCTCTGAGGCAATGGGGACAAAATTGTAGTGGTGCTCAAGGTCTCTGTATTTACGTGACTTGGCCGCTTCCCGGTGATTGGCAGCTCCTCCTGCTTGAGTAGCACTGAAGTCAACATAGGTATTGCTAAAGTTGAGACGCAAGTGTAGTCCCACACCAACTGTCTACCATTCTTCCAGGGGTTCACCGTGATTCCATCTGGGCGACCGACAGGCTCATTAGAGTTGTGGGACATTAGGTACCGGGCTCTCTCTCTGCTGGACACCGCTGTGGTAAGGCTTCTCTTAATAATGTCATTGACCTCGCCGTGTCTTGCATGCATCCTCCTGTCCTTTGGCAGAGAAGGCCATGCCGTCCGTACCTGTCGGCCTCTGCCTCGCCGCAAATACACCTGTATTCGGTGTGGATTGGGGCAGCGAGACGGAGAGCCACGGCAATTCGAAGGGCCTGCGGTGTGAGACGAGTGCCGGTTGCTGACATATATATATTATATATAATATATATATATATATATATATATAAATAGAAACAAAAAATACCAAATGACAATCACTAAAATGACACAGTATTAGCAAAAACAAATGATAATTCTATAAAATAATGGCTTACTTTAATAATATAATTACTCTCTATTTTAATTACTACAGTTACACTAAGATAAAATGGAGGTAGATTATTAAATACACTCAGGTACACTGAATGATAGAATTTATACTAGAGAACACTGGCAAAGCCAGTGAATAATGGAACAGGGGAGTAAGAAGTAATATAAATAGAGTAAAAACAAGAAAAAAAGACAATAACAGAGATGACAATTTAAAAAAATGAAAAAGAACCTTTGGAAGGAAAGGCAGAGCTAAATTACACTTGGTAGTTAGATGAACTATAAATTAACTTCTGGTATTCCTGTTATCCCACAGTCAACCAGGAAAGAATTGAGGTGTGCCTCAGTGGTTATAACATAAGTTTTTTCCAGAGTCAGACTTCCTAGCTATAATTTTACCATCTCGCACAAAACAATTTTTATTTGGCAGGGGATTTTTTGCAGATTCCAGTAGTTTAAATAAGAGTTTTTGTCTGATCTTGGTCAGACATTCATTCACATAAACAGTGTGTTTACTACGTTTATATAAACATACTTCAAGTTTATATATGGCGGATATCAGCAGTTATGCAAGTTGGTCAATAATGAATATTGTTTGAAAATATCAAGACATAGGTTGACATTTAGGGGGGTAAAGTAGGTTACATGAAGTTTATTAGTAGTACTTGGTTTTTTCTCTTAAACTGACAGAGAGAGACAGTCTTTGCAGCGATTGGGAAGGTCGTTCCACATTCTGGGTACCTTGATTTACAGAGCAATTCTAGGAATAGCAAATAGGCATTTGTTTCCAGTGTGGTGCCCATGGGTTCTGTTAACAACCTTCTAGAAACCGTTTACGGTCAGGATTGGCATTAAATACAAGTTTTAAATATATAGAGAGAACACTTGAGAGGATGTGCAGTGACATAATATATAACATAATAATTATAATTATAAGTTATAATTATTATAATTAATTAATAATAATTATTAATTATAATAATTATAATTATAATTATAATTTTTATTTTCAAGAGGGTACAATGGGTTGGTGAGATTACATAAGACTGGTATTTTCAAATTCGTGCGAAGCCAAATTCGCTGCAAATTTGCAGCGCGCATAGCGTTTCGGGCAGGTCCTTAATCAATCGTATCAACTAAGATTAAAAGGTACATTGTAGCAAGGTTTTATATCAACAAATAACTACAATGAAAGTTAACAGAGGTGATTACACTAAGTATAGGAGATATGTCTTAAGTACTAATAATTGGGGAAAGTGGGTAGAATAAGTACAGTGTGAGTTTGAAGCACAGGATAGGAAACTATGAGGATTAAATTAGGTACCTTTTGTTGTTTAACTTTTGAACAGAGGATTGGGTTAATCAAATTTTTTTATTCATTAAGGAGTGAGTTCCAAAGACTGGGCCCTTTTATATGGCCTGGGAGTGTTTGCACATATTTAGTCTGACTGGGGATATCAACGAAATATTTATTTCAGGTGTGGTGGCTCGTGGGTCAAGGAAAAAGTTTCAGATCAAGATTAGCATTTAGGCACAAGGTTTTGTACATGTAGATTATCACATGAGAATGTGTGGAAGTGAGTGGTATGTTTAGCATGTTAAGGGAACTTAAAAAGAGGGACTGTGTTGTCTGAAGACAGAGAATGTTATAGTTCTGAAAGCAGATTTTTGCTGAGTGGTGATGGACTGGAGATAATTTGCAGTGGTTGAACCCCCATGCAACAGATACCCGTATGTAAAATAGGGATAGATAAGTGCATAGTATTATGAGAGGAGAGCAGAGTGTGGGAACTATATTTATTTTAGAGAAATATACCGGCACGTTTTGAGACATTTTGTCTATGTATTGTTTGTGAGTGCTGAAGTTCAGTTCTCTTGTTTTATGTATAGACCAAGGATCTTTCCCTCATTTTTCTTGGTAATGTTAACATTGTCCTGTCTGAAAGTTGAATCTGATTTGATGATTTACTTCCAAATAAGACTGTAGTACGTCTTTTCTATGTTTAGTGTAACGTTGTTTGGTTGACATCCATAAAGTGGAACTTTTTTTAACTCATTGTTGACAATATTATTAGTGTGTGGGGGTTGGGGTCAGAAACAGTTAGTTGTTTTCCAGAATTTTATCATGAGGGGCCACTAACTATAGTGGCACGACGAGGACAGAAAGCTGGCGGCTTGTCCAAAAGTCCCCCCATTTGTCGTGACGATTCTTTCCTGCTGTATTTTAAAATCCAGCAGAAGTTTTGGCGTTTACTGCTTCGGCGGGAAGGCGGTTACACGGGTTTAGAACCCAATGGAACCCTATGCTATAGGTTTACAACCCTGTGCATTAAAAAAATTCTTCCGTTGTTTTCTGTCCTAATTGTAGTTTATTGAGCTTGAACTCGTTGTTCCTCGTTCGTGTATACATCTGACCTTTTGAAGAAAACTGCATGTCCGGATACGACATCGTCCAAATTGTTTAGTATTTTGAAGGTCTATGAGTATCCGCCCTGTCATGCTTGGTCCGCAGTGTTGATAGCCGAGTGGCCCTCAACCGACCATGATACGAGAGATGACTAAGCTCTGGTATGAAGTTTGTTGCCAGGTGTTGCACCTTCACTAGAGCAGTATGTCTTTCTAAAGATGAGTCTCCATGCTTGAATGCAATAATCCAGGGAGGGAGGGCGCACCAGAGACTTATACAATTTAAGGGCTAATTTCTTTTCCTTGATGGTAAAGGTACGCTTGATTATTTCCAGGATTCGGTTCGCTTTTTTTTATGCCGTTCCCACTTGTTTTGCAACTTTTAATGAATGATGGATTCTGATTCAAAGGTACTTCTCCTCATCAAACTATTGCAAGATAGTGCTGTTAGTTTGGTAGTTGTGACGTGGATGTTTATGCCCCACAGGCAAAGTCTTGCATTTATTGACATTAAAGAGCATTTGGCAGTCTTCTGACCATTTGTGGAGTTCATGTAGATCTCATTTGTAAGATCTGAATATCACCTTCACTTCCCACTTTACCATGAATCCTGCAAATTTGATGATGTGGTTTCTAATATTCTCATATATGTCATTGATGTATATGACAAAAAGGATTGGCCCCGAAATGGACCCCTGTGGCACCCCATTTAGAACATTTCCCCAGTTAGATTCATTCCCCTTTAGCACGACCATTTGTTTTCTAGATTTTAACCATTGTGTTATTCATTCCAATTCTCCCATTTATTCCATGTGCTTGTATTTTTCCTTGCCAGTCTTTCATGTGGTACCTTGTCAATTGCTTCAGCAAAGTCCATGTCAGCTACATCTACCGAAGTCCTTTGTCTGAATAGCCGATTACCGTTTCCAGAAATGTGAGCAGGTTTGTAAGGACGGGTCTATTTTTAACAAACCCATGTTGCTTTGATTTTACAAGACTGTTCTCTGTGAGATGTTATATGATTCCTTCCCTTAGGATTTCTCTCCATGAGCTTGTTGATGTGTGATGTCAAGCTGATCGGACGGTAGTTTTCTGACGAACTCTTTCTGCCTTTTTTTTAAAAATAGGGGTAACATTTTCATATTTCCAATCCAGGAGAACTATTCCTATGTCCAGGGATTTTCTGAAAAGGAGTTTTAGCGGTATGCATAGTGCATTTGCCAGTTCCTTACAACTTTGGATTGAAATCCATCCACACCTGGCGCTTTTGAGTCTTTTAGTTTATCAGTGCTCTTCCTAATTGTGTCGCATGTAATAGGTATATACCTTAATTCATTCTCTTCACCTCATTCAATCATTTGTGTGGGTGATGGAATACCGTTTAATCCTTCTAGCGTGAACACTTTTGTAAAGTATTCATCCAGAGTGCTTGCTGCTCTTCTGTTCCTTTTATCATTCAATATAACTTGGTTAGTCTCATAAGGGTCCTACAGAGCCCTTAGTTTTGGTTGTACTTCGTATATATATGTCATAGAATGATTTGTATCTTTATGATTTGGGCACGTTTTTTTTCGTAGTTTCTTTTGACTAATCTGATTACCAGTGTACCTTTGATTGATGAAGATTAAACCACCCAAGAGGTGGCACTGGTGTGAGATTTTGAGAAGTGGAATAATGAAATAGTTGAGGAATTGAGCTCGGAAAATTTCTAAAAATTTTCTTTAATTCTTTTAACCTTTATTCCTATCGTGATATTCAATTAGGTCGCCTGAGGAAGAACTTGCTTAGCTAAAACACCAGTGTAGTAAGCAGCTCATTCCTCACTCTGGGACCATTTATGAACAATTTTTTTTTATTATTTTACATGCAAGCATGCTTAAAAGTACAATAAAAGGAAACAAATACAACATAGAGCAGAACAAAATGACAAAGCACAAATGTGCAAAAACAGAAAGGAACAAATGCACTAAACACAAAACGCCGGCCGGAAGGGCCGACCACAAAACAACAATAATTACAAACAAACACAACAATTAAGTTAAACACAGCAGAATACAATACAGAAATACACACCAAAACAAAAATATACAGAACAAGGCTACCAGCAACGCAAACACACACGCAGAGGCACCAACACAATAGGAAAATAATAATAATAATAATAATAATAATAATATAATAATAATAATAATAATAATAATAATAAAAATAATAATAATAATAATAATAATAATAATAATAATAATAATAATAATAATAATAAAAATAATAATAATAATAATAATAACAATGTTATGATCAATAGTGGGCTTGCTATGGGGAACTGGTACTATTAAGGGGTAAGGGTAAGTAGACCAGAGGTATCAAGATATGGGAGAACAAAAGGCCCGGCCCCCAAAGTAAAATATCCACAATAATAAATGCTTGCTACTAAACCTGGTAAGTCTAGGAAATGATTATTGAACTCCCACACAGGCATAAGGGATACTCTGTTCAACTTAATTATTTATTAACCCCTTAACACCCCCATACACAATCTCACCAATAACAATTTAATACTAACTTTACAACACAATCTTACGTTAAAAGCCTTGGTCCAACTAGGCAGGATACAAGGTTTACACTGAAAACAAGCTAGGGTAAAGCTCTACTATAACACAATAGATTCAGCCTAGGGTAGGGAACCACGTGGTACACTGGGACCCCAGTTAGCAAAACAGGTACAAAAAACTTAAATATACTTACTACACCCCCAGTATACTACTCTACACATATAACGATAGGTATGCCACAATATAACCACAAAAATAGCAAAGAAACTTAACCAGACGAAGATACAGAAAAATAAATAAGAGGAGGGAGAGGCAATTCCTTCCACCACAACCAGTCAGCCGAGAAGAGCGTCTCCCGTCTCCCTCTCCGAACGCTATGCTGCCAGCAGACTGTTCAACTAATCATACTGGTGCCCGATACTAAATTTACTTAGGTTTACTTTACAAATGATTAGACAGTATTAGTAAACATATTTGGTGCCTCTTTTATTATTTAATAAACAACCCCAAGCTCAATCTTTAAATACTCTTTGAGAAACAAGAATAGTCTTACGACTGGCAGGGAAAATACAAACAACTAACTCTCTCTATGCGTGCCCTGCCATATTGTCGTTAATAAGCTCAATTTTGACCTCTGGTTTCCATCTAAAGAACCAGAGTCGTAACACTCCACACCCCTTCAGAGAAAAAAAAAATGGTGACTACTAGAATAGTAGTCATATTTTTTTGTAAGAGTATACAGAATAAAATGG
>WNGS01026608.1:30715-34138 GCA_020271785.1 Procambarus virginalis | reverse complement strand
AAAGGCTTTGACACAATACACCATAAAAGGCTGTTACAAAATTTGGAGCAACTGTGAGGGGGGGGGGCATCAGAGTGGCGAGATGTCACCAGCGGAGTCCCACAGGGCTCTGTACTTTGACCCATCCTGTTTCTAATATATGTAAATGATCGTTGTCCTTGTATGTGTTCGTTATAAAGGGAGCGCTGCTGGAGGTGCATCTGGTGAGTCGCAGATTTTTCTGCCAGAACTGTGCAAGAAAGTGAAGAGGATCCTGGTCAGACGAGACCAAAATTGTGTGACCATTGCTTGTTAGACAGACATGTTGAACAGCGCTCACCAGGGCCAATGTTTCCTTCTCTGTCACGGAATAATTCCGTTGGTAATCCCTGAACTTCTCAGAACAATATGCTACAGGGTGTTCTATCTCTTTAGCATCGTTATGTGATAACCCCGCCCCCCCCCAGGCCGTAGCCTCAAGCATCTACACTTAAAATGAATCCGTTATCAAAATTCAGGGACATGAAACTGGGAGAAATCAATACGGGTTTAAACTCTCAAAAGCCAACTGACAGTTTTTGTCGCACGTCAACTTTATCTCGTTCTTCGGGAGATTTGTCTCTGGCGCGACGATCGTCCACAAGTTAGGAACAAACTTATGGTAGAGTTGAGTCATACCCAAGACCCGCAGGACCTCCGGACGTGTCCCGTCGTCACCACCACCACCGTCACGGGGCGAGTCTCCCGTCGTCACCACCACCACCGTCACGGGGCGAGTGTCCCGTCGTCACCACCACCACCGTCACGGGGCGAGTGTCCCGTCGTCACCACCACCACCGTCACGGGGCGAGTGTCCCGTCGTCACCACCACCACCGTCACGGGGCGAGTGTCCCGTCGTCACCACCACCACCGTCCCGGGGCGAGTGTCCCGTCGTCCACCACCCACCACCGTCACGGGGCGAGTGTCCCGTCGTCCCACCACCACCGTCACGGGGCGAGTGTCCCGTCGTCACCACCACCGTCACGGGGCGAGTGTCCCGTCGTCACCACCACCACCGTCACGGGGCGAGTGTCCCGTCGTCACCACCACCACCGTCACGGGGCGAGTGTCCCGTCGTCACCACCACCACCGTCACGGGGCGAGTGTCCCCTCGTCACCACCACCGTCACGGGGCGAGTGTCCCATCGTCACCAACCACCACCGTCACGGGGCGAGTGTCCCGTCGTCACCACCACCGTCACGGGGCGAGTGTCCCCTCGTCACCACCACCACCGTCACGGGGCGAGTGTCCCGTCGTCACCACCACCGTCACGGGGCGAGTGTCCCCTCGTCACCACCACCACCGTCACGGGGCGAGTGTCCCCTCGTCACCACCACCCGTCACGGGGCGAGTGTCCCCTCGTCACCACCACCACCGTCACGGGGCGAGTGTCCCCTCGTCACCACCACCGTCACGGGGCGAGTGTCCACCACCACCGTCACGGGGCGAGTGTCCACCACCACCGTCACGGGGCGAGTGTCCACCACCACCGTCACGGGGCGAGTGTCCACCACCACCGTCACGGGGCGAGTGTCCACCACCAACGTCACGGGGCGAGTGTCCACCACCACCGTCACGGGGCGAGTGTCCACCACCACCGTCACGGGGCGAGTGTCCACCACCACCGTCACGGGGCGAGTCTCCCGTCGTCACCACCACCGTCACGGGGCGAGTGTCCACCACCACCGTCACGGGCGAGTGTCCACCACCACCGTCACGGGGCGAGTGTCCACCACCACCGTCACGGGGCGAGTGTCCACCACCGTCACGGGGCGAGTGTCCACCACCACCGTCACGGGGCGAGTGTCCCGTCGTCACCACCACCACCGTCACGGGGCGAGTGTCCCCTCGTCACCACCACCACCGTCACGGGGCGAGTGTCCACCACCACCGTCACGGGGCGAGTGTCCCCTCGTCACCACCACCACCGTCACGGGCGAGTGTCCCCTCGTCACCACCACCGTCACGGGGCGAGTGTCCCCTCGTCACCACCACCACCGTCACGGGGCGAGTGTCCCCTCGTCACCACCACCGTCACGGGGCGAGTGTCCACCACCACCGTCACGGGGCGAGTGTCCACCACCACCGTCACGGGGCGAGTGTCCACCACCACCGTCACGGGGCGAGTGTCCACCACCACCGGCACGGGGCGAGTGTCCACCACCACCGTCACGGGGCGAGTGTCCACCACCACCGTCACGGGGCGAGCGTCCACCACCACCGTCACGGGGCGAGTGTCCACCACCACCGTCACGGGGCGAGTGTCCACCACCACCGTCACGGGGCGAGTGTCCCGTCGTCACCACCACCGTCACGGGGCGAGTGTCCACCACCACCGTCACGGGGCGAGTGTCCACCACCACCGTCACGGGGCGAGTGTCCACCACCACCGTCACGGGGCGAGTGTCCACCACCACCGTCACGGTGGCGAGTGTCCACCACCGTCACGGGGCGAGTGTCCACCACCACCGTCACGGGGCGAGTCTCCCGTCGTCACCACCACCACCGTCACGGGGCGAGTGTCCCCCTCGTCACCACCACCACCGTCACGGGGCGAGTGTCCCCACCACCGTCCACGGGGCGAGTGTCCCCCTCGTCCACCACCACCACCGGTCACGGGGCGAGTGTCCCCTCGTCACCACCACCGTCACGGGGCGAGTGTCCCTCGTCACCACACCACCGTCACGGGGCGAGTGTCCCCCTCGTCACCACACCACCGTCACGGGGCGAGTGTCCACCACCAACCGTCACGGGGCGAGTGTCCACCACCACCGTCACGGGCGAGTGTCCACCACCACCGTCACGGGGCGAGTGTCCACCACCACCGTCACGGGGCGAGTGTCCACCACCACCGTCACGGGGCGAGTGTCCACCACCACCGTCACGGGGCGAGCGTCCACCACCACCGTCACGGGGCGAGTGTCCACCACCACCGTCACGGGGGGAGTGTCCACCACCACCGTCACGGGGCGAGTGTCCACCACCAACCGTCACGGCGCGAGTGTCCACCACCACCGCCACGGGCGAGTGTTCACCACCACCGTCACGGGGCGAGTGTCCACCACTGTCACGGGCCGAGTGTCCACCACCACCGTCACGGGGCGAGTGTCCCGTCGTCACCACCACCACCGTCACGGGGCGAGTGTCCCCTCGTCACCACCACCACCGTCACGGGGCGAGTGTCCACCACCACCGTCCACGGGCGAGTGTCCCCTCGTCACCACCACCACCGTCACGGGGCGAGTGTCCCCTCGTCACCACCACCGTCACGGGGCGAGTGTCCCCTCGTCACCAACACCACCGTCACGGGGCGAGTGTCCCCTCGTCACCACCACCGT
The DNA here is from genome assembly GCA_020271785.1 of Procambarus virginalis. Lineage (NCBI taxonomy): Eukaryota > Metazoa > Arthropoda > Malacostraca > Decapoda > Cambaridae > Procambarus > Procambarus virginalis. The sequence goes on along the minus strand of WNGS01026608.1, from coordinate 30,779 downwards.
CACGGGGCGAGTGTCCACCACCACCGTCACGGGGCGAGTGTCCACCACCACCGTCACGGGGCGA
>WNGS01026608.1:10715-25715 GCA_020271785.1 Procambarus virginalis | reverse complement strand
AGTCCAACCTGTTGCAAACACAGCTCGCCTCTCCAATTTGTTGCAATTGTGCATCATTGCCGGGAATGGCTACTTTTGTAAGGGATAATACATCCTGTTGATGTTGATGCTGTTGGTGGAGTTGTTGGTGGTGGTGGCGGTGCCGTTGATGCTGTTGGAGAAGTTGTTGTTGATGCTGCTGATGGCGGAAGTGGTGTTTACCGAGAAAGAAATATTAGTTGCTTCAGCTTTTGTATGAGTGACCATGTAAGGGGCCGTGTAATCCCACCAGGACAGGTGTAAGGGGGCCGTGTAATCCCACCAGGACAGGTGTAAGGGGGCCGTGTAATCCCACCAGGACAGGTGTAAGGGGGCCGTGTAATCCCACCAGGACAGGTGTAAGGGGGCCGTGTAATCCCACCAGGACAGGTGTAAGGGGCCGTGTAATCCCACCAGGACAGGTGTAAGGGGGCCGTGTAATCCCACCAGGACAGGTGTAAGGGGGCCGAGTAATCCCACCAGGACAGGTGTAAGGGGGCCGTGTAATCCCACCAGGACAGGTGTAAGGGGGCCGTGTAATCCCACCAGGACAGGTGTAAGGGGCCGTGTAATCCCACCAGGACAGGTGTAAGGGGGCCGTGTAATCCCACCAGGACAGGTGTAAGGGGGCCGTGTAATCCCACCAGGACAGGTGTAAGGGGCCGTGTAATCCCACCAGGACAGGTGTAAGGGGGCCGTGTAATCCCACCAGGACAGGTGTAAGGGGGCCGAGTAATCCCACCAGGACAGGTGTAAGGGGGCCGTGTAATCCCACCAGGACAGGTGTAAGGGGGCCGTGTAATCCCACCAGGACAGGTGTAAGGGGCCGTGTAATCCCACCAGGACAGGTGTAAGGGGCCGTGTAATCCCACCAGGACAGGTGTAAGGGGGCCGTGTAATCCCACCAGGACAGGTGTAAGGGGCCGTGTAATCCCACCAGGACAGGTGTAAGGGGGCCGTGTAATCCCACCAGGACAGGTGTAAGGGGGCCGTGTAATCCCACCAGGACAGGTGTAAGGGGCCGTGTAATCCCACCAGGACAGGTGTAAGGGGGCCGTGTAATCCCACCAGGACAGGTGTAAGGGGGCCGTGTAATCCCACCAGGACAGGTGTAAGGGGCCGTGTAATCCCACCAGGACAGGTGTAAGGGGGCCGTGTAATCCCACCAGGACAGGTGTAAGGGGCCGTGTAATCCCACCAGGACAGGTGTAAGGGGCCGAGTAATCCCACCAGGACAGGTGTAAGGGGGCCGTGTAATCCCACCAGGACAGGTGTAAGGGGCCGAGTAATCCCACCAGGACAGGTGTAAGGGGCCGTGTAATCCCACCAGGACAGGTGTAAGGGGCCGAGTAATCCCACCAGGACAGGTGTAAGGGGCCGTGTAATCCCACCAGGACAGGTGTAAGGGGGCCGTGTAATCCCACCAGGACAGGTGTAAGGGGGCCGTGTAATCCCACCAGGACAGGTGTAAGGGGCCGTGTAATCCCACCAGGACAGGTGTAAGGGGGCCGTGTAATCCCACCAGGACAGGTGTAAGGGGGCCGTGTAATCCCACCAGGACAGGTGTAAGGGGCCGAGTAATCCCACCAGGACAGGTGTAAGGGGGCCGTGTAATCCCACCAGGACAGGTGTAAGGGGCCGAGTAATCCCACCAGGACAGGTGTAAGGGGCCGTGTAATCCCACCAGGACAGGTGTAAGGGGCCGAGTAATCCCACCAGGACAGGTGTAAGGGGCCGAGTAATCCCACCAGGACAGGTGTAAGGGGGCCGTGTAATCCCACCAGGACAGGTGTAAGGGGCCGTGTAATCCCACCAGGACAGGTGTAAGGGGGCCGTGTAATCCCACCAGGACAGGTGTAAGGGGCCGAGTAATCCCACCAGGACAGGTGTAAGGGGGCCGAGTAATCCCACCAGGACAGGTGTAAGGGGGCCGTGTAATCCCACCAGGACAGGTGTAAGGGGCCGAGTAATCCCACCAGGACAGGTGTAAGGGGGCCGTGATGATCCTGGCCTGTCACTGGAACACACTGACCACTCTGGGAACCAGAAGGTAGACAGGTGTAAGGCGCGACACACCCAGGACTACCCCCTCAACAAGGCCCGGCCGGGGGAGGAGGAGGACTGGATAGTTAAGGTCACCAGGTCACTAGGACACAGGGGACGGTAGGCCCAATATCCCAAGACAAGGAACCATTAACACACAGGAATGTCACTTGACAATATATGACTTTATTTGAAACATAATTAAATAGGCATTTTCCTAAATGTATTTCCTACCAGAGGCAAGGAATATGTGACTGATGAGGCGCTGTATATCACGAGAGTCGCACTTTCTCTTGGTGGCCGCCCTCACCGTCCTCCTGGGTGGCCGCCCTCACCGTCCTCCCGGGTGGCCGCCCTCACCGTCCTCCTGGTGGCCGCCCTCACCGTCCTCCTGGTGGCCGCCCTCACCGTCCTCCTGGTGGCCGCCCTCACCGTCCTCCTGGTGGCCGCCCTCACCGTCCTCCTGGTGGCCGCCCTCACCGTCCTCCTGGTGGCCGCCCTCACCGTCCTCCTGGGTGGCCGCCCTCACCGTCCTCCCGGGTGGCCGCCCTCACCGTCCTCCTGGTGGCCGCCCTCACCGTCCTCCTGGGTGGCCGCCCTCACCGTTCTCCTGGGTGGCCGCCCTCACCGTCCTCCTGGGTGGCCGCCCTCACCGTCCTCCTGGTGGCCGCCCTCACCGTCCTCCTGGGTGGCCGCCCTCACCGTCCTCCTGGTGGCCGCCCTCACCGTCCTCCTGGTGGCCGCCCTCACCGTCCTCCTGGTGGCCGCCCTCACCGTCCTCCTGGTGGCCGCCCTCACCGTCCTCCCGGGTGGCCGCCCTCACCGTCCTCCTGGTGGCCGCCCTCACCGTCCTCCTGGGTGGCCGCCCTCACCGTCCTCCTGGTGGCCGCCCTCACCGTCCTCCTGGTGGCCGCCCTCACCGTCCTCCCGGGTGGCCGCCCTCACCGTCCTCCTGGTGGCCGCCCTCACCGTCCTCCTGGGTGGCCGCCCTCACCGTCCTCCTGGGTGGCCGCCCTCACCGTCCTCCTGGGTGGCCGCCCTCACCGTCCTCCTGGTGGCCGCCCTCACCGTCCTCCTGGGTGGCCGCCCTCACCGTCCTCCTGGGTGGCCGCCCTCACCGTCCTCCTGGGTGGCCGCCCTCACCGTCCTCCCGGGTGGCCGCCCTCACCGTCCTCCCGGGTGGCCGCCCTCACCGTCCTCCTGGTGGCCGCCCTCACCGTCCTCCCGGGTGGCCGCCCTCACCGTCCTCCTGGTGGCCGCCCTCACCGTCCTCCCGGGTGGCCGCCCTCACCGTCCTCCTGGTGGCCGCCCTCACCGTCCTCCCGGGTGGCCGCCCTCACCGTCCTCCTGGTGGCCGCCCTCACCGTCCTCCCGGGTGGCCGCCCTCACTGTCCTCCTGGTGGCCGCCCTCACCGTCCTCCTGGTGGCCGCCCTCACCGTCCTCCCGGGTGGCCGCCCTCACCGTCCTCCTGGTGGCCGCCCTCACCGTCCTCCTGGGGCGTCTCCCACTCTCCTACTGTCCCTGGCCGTGACCTCCTGATTGCCCCACACCCTCCTGATCTTCCTCCTGGTGGTCCACACCCTCCTGATGGCCCACACCCTCCTGATGGTCCACACCCTCCTGATCTTCCTCCTGGTGGTCCACACCCTCCTGATGGCCCACACCCTCCTGATGGTCCACACCCTCCTGATCTTCCTCCTGGTGGTCCACACCCTCCTGATGGCCCACACCCTCCTGATGGTCCACACCCTCCTGATCTTCCTCCTGGTGGTCCACACCCTCCTGATGGTCCACACCCTCCTGATGGTCCACGCCCTCCTAATCTTCCTCATGATGGTCCACACCCTTCTGATCTTCCTCCTGATGGCCCACACCCTCCTGATCTTCCTCCTGATGGCCCACGCCCTCCTGATCTTCCTCCTGGTGGTCCACACCCTCCTGATGGTCCACACCCTCCTGATGGTCCACACCCTCCTGATGGTCCACACCCTCCTGATGGTCCACACCCTCCTGATCTTCCTCATGATGGTCCACACCCTCCTGATGGCCCACACCCTCCTGATGGCCCACACCCTCCTGATCTTCCTCCTGATGGTCCACACCCTCCTGATGGCCCACACCCTCCTGATCTTCCTCATGATGGTCCACACCCTTCTGATCTTCCTCCTGATGGTCCACACCCTCCTGATCTTCCTCCTGATGGCCCACACCCTCCTGATCTTCCTCCTGATGGTCCAAACCCTCCTGATCTCCCTCCTGATGGTCCACACCCTCCTGATCTTCCTCCTGATGGTCCACACCCTCCTGATCTTCCTCCTGATGGTCCACGCCCTCCTGATCTTCCTCCTGATGGTCCACACCCTCCTGATCTTCCTCCTGATGGTCCACACCCTCCTGATCTTCCTCCTGATGGCCCACACCCTTCTGATCTTCCTCCTGATGGCCCCACACCCTCCTGATGGTCCACACCCTCCTGATCTTCCTCCTGATGGCCCACACCCTCCTGATCTTCCTCCTGATGGTCCACACCCTCCTGATCTTCCTCTTGGTGGTCCACACCCTCCTGATGGTACACACCCTCCTGATCTTCCTCCTGATGGCCCCACACCCTCCTGATCTTCCTCCTGAAGGTCCACACCCTCCTGATCTTCCTCCTGATGGTCCACACCCTCCTGATGGTCCACACCCTCCTGATCTTCCTCCTGATGGCCCACACCCTCCTGATCTTCCTCCTGGTGGTCCACACCCTCCTGGTGGTCCACACCCTCCTGGTGGTCCACACCCTCCTGCTGGTCCACACCCTCCTGGTGGTCCACACCCTCCTGGTGGTCCACACCCTCCTGGTGGTCCACACCCTCCTGGTGGTCCACACCCTCCTGGTGGTCCACACCCTCCTGGTGGTCCACACCCTCCTGGTGGTCCACACCCTCCTGGTGGTCCACACCCTCCTGGTGGTCCACACCCTCCTGATCTTCCTCCTGATGGTCCACACCCTCCTGATCTTCCTCCTGGTGGTCCACACCCTCCTGATGGTCCACACCCTCCTGATCTTCCTCCTGGTGGTCCACACCCTCCTGATCTTCCTCCTGGTGGTCCACACCCTCCTGATGGCCCACACCCTCCTGATCTTCCTCCTGGTGGTCCACACCCTCCTAATGGTCCACACCCTCCTGATGGCCCACACCCTCCTGATGGTCCACACCCTCCTGATGGCCCACACCCTCCTGATCTTCCTCCTGATGGTCCACACCCTCCTGATGGTCCACACCCTCCTGATGGTCCACACCCTCCTGATGGCCCACACCCTCCTGATGGTCCACACCCTCCTGATGGCCCACACCCTCCTGATCTTCCTCCTGATGGTCCACACCCTCCTGATCTTCCTCCTGATGGTCCACACCCTCCTGATCTTCCTCCTGATGACCCACACCCTCCTGATGGTCCACACCCTCCTGATCTTCCTCCTGATGGTCCACACCCTCCTGATCTTCCTCCTGATGGCCCACACCCTCCTGATGGACCACACCCTCCTGATGGCCCACACCCTCCTGATGGTCCACACCCTCCTGATGGCCCACACCCTCCTGATCTTCCTCCTGATGGTCCACACCCTCCTGATCTTCCTCCTGATGGTCCACACCCTCCTGATCTTCCTCCTGATGGTCCACATCCTCCTGATCTTCCTCCTGATGGCCCACACCCTCCTGATGGTCCACACCCTCCTGATGGTCCACACCCTCCTGGTGGTCCACACCCTCCTGATGGCCCACACCCTCCTGATCTTCCTCCTGATGGTCCACACCCTCCTGATGGCCCACACCCTCCTGATCTTCTTCCTGATGGTCCACACCCTCCTGATGGCCCACACCCTCCTGATGGCCCACACCCTCCTGATGGCCCACACCCTCCTGATGTTCCACACCCTCCTGATCTTCCTCCTGGTGGTCCACACCCTCCTGATCTTCCTCCTGGTGGTCCACACCCTCTTGATCTTCCTCCTGGTGGTCCACACCCTCCTGGTGGTCCACACCCTCCTGATCTTCCTCCTGGTGGTCCACACCCTCCTGATCTTCCTCCTGATGGTCCACACCCTCCTGATCTTCCTCCTGGTGGTCCACACCCTCCTGATGGCCCACACCCTCCTGATCTTCCTCCTGGTGGTCCACACCCTCCTGATCTTCCTCCTGATGGTCCACACCCTCCTGATCTTCCTCCTGATGGTCCACACCCTCCTGATCTTCCTCCTGGTTGTCCACACCCTCCTGATGGCCCACACCCTCCTGATCTTCCTCCTGGTGGTCCACACCCTCCTGATGGTCCACACCCTCCTGATCTTCCTCCTGATGGCCCCACACCCTCCTGATCTTCCTCCTGATGGCCCCACACCCTCCTGATCTTCCTCCTGATGGCCCCACACCCTCCTGATCTTCCTCCTGATGGCCCCACACCCTCCTGATCTTCCTCCTGATGGCCCCACACCCTCCTGATGGTCCACACCCTCCTGATGGTCCACACCCTCCTGATCTTCCTCATGATGGCCCACACCCTCCTGATCTTCCTCGTGATGGTCCACACCCTCCTGATCTTCCTCCTGATGGTCCACACCCTCCTGATCTTCCTCATGATGGCCCACACCCTCCTGATCTTCCTCATGATGGTCCACACCCTCCTGATCTTCCTCCTGATGGTCCACACCCTCCTGATCTTCCTCCTGATAGCCCCACACCCTCCTGATGGTCCACACCCTCCTGATGGCCCACACCCTCCTGATCTTCCTCATGATTGCCCACACCCTCCTGATCTTCCTCATGATGGCCCACACCCTCCTGATCTTCCTCATGATGGCCTACATCCTCCTGATCTTCCTCCTGATGGTCCACACCCTCCTGATCTTCCTCATGATGGCCCACACCCTCCTGATCTTCCTCATGATGGCCCACACACTCCTGATCTTCCTCATGATGGCCCACACCCTCCTGATCTTCCTCCTGATGGTCCACACCCTCCTGATCTTCCTCCTGATGGTCCACACCCTCCTGATCTTCCTCCTGGTTGTCCACACCCTCCTGATGGCCCACACCCTCCTGATCTTCCTCCTGGTGGTCCACACCCTCCTGATGGTCCACACCCTCCTGATGGTCCACACCCTCCTGATCTTCCTCCTGATGGCCCCACACCCTCCTGATCTTCCTCCTGATGGCCCCACACCCTCCTGATCTTCCTCCTGATGGCCCCACACCCTCCTGATCTTCCTCCTGATGGCCCCACACCCTCCTGATGGTCCACACCCTCCTGATGGTCCACACCCTCCTGATCTTCCTCATGATGGCCCACACCCTCCTGATCTTCCTCGTGATGGTCCACACCCTCCTAATCTTCCTCCTGATGGTCCACACCCTCCTGATCTTCCTCATGATGGCCCACACCCTCCTGATCTTCCTCATGATGGTCCACACCCTCCTGATCTTCCTCCTGATGGTCCACACCCTCCTGATCTTCCTCCTGATAGCCCCACACCCTCCTGATGGTCCACACCCTCCTGATGGCCCACACCCTCCTGATCTTCCTCATGATTGCCCACACCCTCCTGATCTTCCTCATGATGGCCTACATCCTCCTGATCTTCCTCCTGATGGTCCACACCCTCCTGATCTTCCTCCTGATAGCCCCACACCCTCCTGATGGTCCACACCCTCCTGATGGCCCACACCCTCCTGATCTTCCTCATGATTGCCCACACCCTCCTGATCTTCCTCATGATGGCCTACATCCTCCTGATCTTCCTCCTGATGGTCCACACCCTCCTGATCTTCCTCATGATGGCCCACACCCTCCTGATCTTCCTCATGATGGCCCACACCCTCCTGATCTTCCTCATGATGGCCCACACCCTCCTGATCTTCCTCCTGATGGTCCACACCCTCCTGATCTTCCTCCTGATGGTCCACACCCTCCTGATCTTCCTCCTGGTGGTCCACACCCTCCTGGTGGTCCACACCCTCCTGATCTTCCTCCTGATGGTCCACACCCTCCTGATCTTCCTCATGATAGTCCACACCCTCCTGATCTTCCTCCTGGTGGTCCACACCCTCCTGGTGGTCCACACCCTCCTGATCTTCCTCATGATGGTCCACACCCTCCTGATCTTCCTCATGATGGTCCACACCCTCCTGATCTTCCTCATGATGGCCCACACCCTCCTGATCTTCCTCATGATGGCCCACACCCTCCTGATCTTCCTCATGATGGTCCACACCCTCCTGATCTTCCTCCTGATGGTCCACACCCTCCTGATCTTCCTCCTGATGGCCCACACCCTCCTGATCTTCCTCGTGATGGCGCACACCCTCCTGATCTTCCTCATGATGGTCCACACCCTCCTGATCTTCCTCCTGATGGCCCACACCCTCCTGATCTTCCTCCTGATGGCCACACCCTCCTGATCTTCCTCCTGATGGTCCACACCCTCCTGATCTTCCTCCTGGTGGTCCACACCCTCCTGATCTTCCTCCTGATGGTCCACACCCTCCTGATCTTCCTCCTGGTGGTCCACACCCTCCTGATCTTCCTCCTGATGGCCCACACCCTCCTGATCTTCCTCATGATGGTCCACACCCTCCTGATCTTCCTCCTGATGGTCCACACCCTCCTGATCTTCCTGATGGTCCACACCCTCCTGATCTTCCTCCTGATGGCCCACACCCTCCTGATCTTCCTCCTGGTGGTCCACACCCTCCTGATCTTCCTCCTGGTGGTCCACACCCTCCTGATCTTCCTCCTGATGGTCCACACCCTCCTGATCTTCCTCCTGGTGGCCCACACCCTCCTGATCTTCCTCCTGGTGGTCCACACCCTCCTGATCTTCCTCCTGGTGGTCCACACCCTCCTGATCTTCCTACTGGTGGTCCACACCCTCCTGGTGGTCCACACCCTCCTGATCTTCCTCCTGGTGGTCCACACCCTCCTGGTGGTCCACACCCTCCTGATCTTCCTACTGGTGGTCCACACCCTCCTGATCTTCCTACTGGTGGTCCACACCCTCCTGATCTTCCTACTGGTGGTCCACACCCTCCTGATCTTCCTACTGGTGGTCCACACCCTCCTGATCTTCCTACTGGTGGTCCACACCCTCCTGGTGGTCCACACCCTCCTGATCTTCCTCATGATGGTCCACACCCTCCTGATCTTCCTATTGGTGGTCCACACCCTCCTGATCTTCCTCCTGGTGGTCCACACCCTCCTGATCTTCCTACTGGTGGTCCACACCCTCCTGATGGTCCACACCCTCCTGATCTTCCTACTGGTGGTCCACACCCTCCTGGTGGTCCACACCCTCCTGGTGGTCCACACCCTCCTGGTGGTCCACACCCTCCTGGTGGTCCACACCCTCCTGGTGGTCCACACCCTCCTGGTGGTCCACACCCTCCTGGTGGTCCACACCCTCCTGGTGGTCCACACCCTCCTGGTGGTCCACACCCTCCTGGTGGTCCACACCCTCCTGGTGGTCCACACCCTCCTGGTGGTCCACACCCTCCTGGTGGTCCACACCCTCCTGGTGGTCCACACCCTCCTGGTGGTCCACACCCTCCTGGTGGTCCACACCCTCCTGGTGGTCCACACCCTCCTGGTGGTCCACACCCTCCTGGTGGTCCACACCCTCCTGGTGGTCCACACCCTCCTGGTGGTCCACACCCTCCTGGTGGTCCACACCCTCCTGGTGGTCCACACCCTCCTGGTGGTCCACACCCTCCTGGTGGTACACACCGTCCTGGTGGTACACACCGTCCTGGTGGTACACACCGTCCTGGTGGTCCACACCCTCCTGGTGGTCCACACCCTCCTGGTGGTCCACACACTCCTGGTGGTCCACACCCTCCTGGTGGTCCACACCCTCCTGATCTTCCTCCTGGTGGTCCACACCCTCCTGGTGGCCCACACCCTCCTGGTGGCCCACACTTTCCTGGTGGTCCACACCCTCCTGATCTTCCTCCTGGTGGTCCACACCCTCCTGATCTTCCTCCTGGTGGTCCACACCCTCCTGGTGGTCCACACCCTCCTGGTGGTCCACACCCTCCTGGTGGTCCACACCCTCCTGGTGGCCCACACCCTCCTGGTGGTCCACACCCTCCTGGTGGTCCACACCCTCCTGGTGGTCCACACCCTCCTGATCTTCCTCCTGGTGGTCCACACCCTCCTGATCTCCCTCCTGGTGGTCCACACCCTCCTGATCTTCCTCCTGGTGGCCCACACCCTCCTGATCTTCCTCCATCTGTGGTGGTCCTATTATATACATCTTTATCACCTACTCCGTTATATCTTATCACACATTATTCCCCCCGCGCCTCTCTTCCCTTGCTCCCTCCTCCTCTCCTCTCTCTTATCTCTCCCTCCTCCTCCTCCCTCTTATCTCTCCCTCCTGCTCTCACTATCTCCTGTTCTCACCGGCTCTTCCGCCCATTACCACCGCTCTCACTCTCTCTCTCACTCTCCCATAGTGTATATGTGAGAGTACGCCCGTGGGGCTCCACATGGCTCCCAGGAGGCTACATGTCTTCTTCTTCCAGGTCAAGGGTCCTTATAAACGCTACCAGAGGTGGTACATATATATATATATATATATATATATATAATATATATATATATATATATATATATATATATATATATACATATATATATATATACATATATATATATACATATATATATATATACATATATATATATATATATATATATATATATATATATATATATATATATATATATATATATATATATATATATATATATATATATATAGTTTCAATGAATATGACTGCATCTTGGTGTAAAGGATTCATCCAAATTCCTCCTTTGTACGAGGTAAAGAAAAAATAACTGTAGAATGTATTACACTTGTTATAATTTACACAAAGTTTCGAACCAAGATGGTTCCTTCTCAAGTGATGGGACAGTACAGGGCGTATTGGGTTTATACAATAAGCGGGAGTCAGGTACATAATACATCTAGGTGAAGAGTAAGGAGTCCGGGGGGGGGGGTGAAGCTTTATGAGTAACCCGGTGTGGCTGTGTGAGTAGAGTACTCACTGGTCGTACTCACCTAGTTGTACTTGCGGGGGTTGAGCTCTGGCTCTTTGGTCCAGCCTCTCAACTGTCAATCAACTATTACTAACTCCTCTTCCCCCCCCCCCACACACACACTCAGAAAGCAGCCCGTGACAGCTGACTAACTCCCAGGTACCTATTTACTGCTAGGTAACAGGGGCATCAGGGTGAAAGAAAATGCCAATCGTTTCTCGCCGGCGCCGGATCACAGGATCACGTGGACAGCGTGCTATCCACTCAGCCACTGGTGCCCTGTGTGTAATTACCTAAGTGTAATTACCTAAGTGTAGTTACAGGATGAGAGCTTACGCTCGTGGTGTCCCGTCTTCCCAGCACTCTTTGTCATATAACGCTTTGAACTACTGACTGTCCTGGCCTCCCCACCTTCTCCCCCAACTTGTTCCAACCGTCTACCACTCTATTCGCGAAAGTGATTTTCTTATATTTCTTCGGCATCTGTGTTTTAGCCAGTTTAAATCTATGACCTCTTGTTCTTAAAGTTCCAGGTCTCNCACCACCACCGTCACGGGGCGAGTGTCCCCTCGTCACCACCACCACCGTCACGGGCGAGTGTCCGTCCGTCACCACCACCGTCACGGGCGAGTGTCCCCTCGTCACCACCACCGTCACGGGGCGAGTGTCCCCTCGTCACCACCACCACCGTCACGGGGCGAGTGTCCCGTCGTCACCACCACCGTCACGGGGCGAGTGTCCCCTCGTCACCACCACCGTCACGGGGCGAGTGTCCCTCGTCACCACCACCGTCACGGGGCGAGTGTCCCCTCGTCACCACCACCACCGTCACGGGGCGAGTGTCCCGTCGTCACCACCACCGTCACGGGGCGAGTGTCCCCTCGTCACCACCACCGTCACGGGGCGAGTGTCCCCTCGTCACCACCACCGTCACGGGGCGAGTGTCCCCTCGTCACCACCACCACCGTCACGGGGCGAGTGTCCCCTCGTCACCACCACCGTCACGGGGCGAGTGTCCACCACCACCGTCACGGGGCGAGTGTCCACCACCACCGTCACGGGGCGAGTGTCCACCACCACCGTCACGGGGCGAGTGTCCACCACCACCGTCACGGGGCGAGTGTCCACCACCACCGTCACGGGGCGAGTGTCCACCACCACCGTCACGGGGCGAGTGTCCACCACCACCGTCACGGGGCGAGTGTCCACCACCACCGTCACGGGGCGAGTGTCCACCACCACCGTCACGGGGCGAGTGTCCACCACCACCGTCACGGGGCGAGTGTCCACCACCACCGTCACGGGGCGAGTGTCCACCACCACCGTCACGGGGCGAGTGTCCACCACCACCGTCACGGGGCGAGTGTCCACCACCACCGTCACGGGGCGAGTGTCCACCACCACCGTCACGGGGCGAGTGTCCACCACCACCGTCACGGGGCGAGTGTCCACCACCACCGTCACGGGGCGAGTGTCCACCACCACCGTCACGGGGCGAGTGTCCCGTCGTCACCACCACCACCGTCACGGGGCGAGTGTCCCCTCGTCACCACCACCACCGTCACGGGGCGAGTGTCCACCACCACCGTCACGGGGCGAGTGTCCCCTCGTCACCACCACCGTCACGGGGCGAGTGTCCCGTCGTCACCACCACCACCGTCACGGGGCGAGTGTCCCCTCGTCACCACCACCACCGTCACGGGGCGAGTGTCCCCTCGTCACCGTCACGGGGCGAGTGTCCACCACCACCGTCACGGGGCGAGTGTCCACCACCACCGTCACGGGGCGAGTGTCCACCACCACCGTCACGGAGCGAGTGTCCGTCGTCACCACCACCACCGTCACGGGGCGAGTGTCCCCTCATCACCACCACCACCGTCACGGGGCGAGTGTCCACCACCACCGTCACGGGGCGAGTGTCCCCTCGTCACCACCACCGTCACGGGGCGAGTGTCCCGTCGTCACCACCACCACCGTCACGGGGCAAGTGTCCCCTCGTCACCACCACCACCGTCACGGGGCGAGTGTCACGTCGTCACCACCACCGTCACGGGGCGAGTGTCCCCTCGTCACCACCACCACCGTCACGGGGCGAGTGTCCCGTCGTCACCACCACCGTCACGGGGCGAGTGTCCCCTCGTCACCACCACCACCGTCACGGGGCGAGTGTCCCCTCGTCACCACCACCGTCACGGGGCGAGTGTCCCCTCGTCACCACCACCGTCACGGGGCGAGTGTCCACCACCACCGTCACGGGGCGAGTGTCCCGTCGTCACCACCACCGTCACGGGGCGAGTGTCCACCACCACCGTCACGGGGGGAGTGTCCACCACCACCGTCACGGGGCGAGTGTCCCGTCGTCACCACCACCGTCACGGGGCGAGTGTCCACCACCACCGTCACGGGGGGAGTGTCCACCACCACCGTCACGGGGCGAGTGTCCCGTCGTCACCACCACCGTCACGGGCGAGTGTCCACCACCACCGTCACGGGGCGAGTGTCCACCACCACCGTCATGGGGCGAGTGTCCACCACCACCGTCACGGGGCGAGTGTCCCGTCGTCACCACCACCGTCACGGGGCGAGTGTCCACCACCACCGTCACGGGGCGAGTGTCCACCACCACCGTCACGGGGCGAGTGTCCACCACCACCGTCACGGGGCGAGTGTCCACCACCACCGTCACGGGGCGAGTGTCCACCACCACCGTCACGGGGCGAGTGTCCCGTCGTCACCACCACCACCGTCACGGGGCGAGTGTCCCCTCGTCACCACCACCACCGTCACGGGGCGAGTGTCCACCACCACCGTCACGGGGCGAGTGTCCCCTCGTCACCACCACCGTCACGGGGCGAGTGTCCCGTCGTCACCACCACCACCGTCACGGGGCGAGTGTCCCCTCGTCACCACCACCACCGTCACGGGGCGAGTGTCCCCTCGTCACCGTCACGGGGCGAGTGTCCACCACCACCGTCACGGGGCGAGTGTCCACCACCACCGTCACGGGGCGAGTGTCCACCACCACCGTCACGGAGCGAGTGTCCCGTCGTCACCACCACCACCGTCACGGGGCGAGTGTCCCCTCGTCACCACCACCACCGTCACGGGGCGAGTGTCCACCACCACCGTCACGGGGCGAGTGTCCCCTCGTCACCACCACCGTCACGGGGCGAGTGTCCCGTCGTCACCACCACCACCGTCACGGGGCAAGTGTCCCCTCGTCACCACCACCACCGTCACGGGGCGAGTGTCACGTCGTCACCACCACCGTCACGGGGCGAGTGTCCCCTCGTCACCACCACCACCGTCACGGGCGAGTGTCCCGTCGTCACCACCACCGTCACGGGGCGAGTGTCCCCTCGTCACCACCACCGTCACGGGGCGAGTGTCCCCTCGTCACCACCACCGTCACGGGGCGAGTGTCCACCACCACCGTCACGGGGCGAGTGTCCCGTCGTCACCACCACCACCGTCACGGGGCGAGTGTCCACCACCACCGTCACGGGGCGAGTGTCCCGCCCCTAGGACACTGTCACCATCTTCACCTGTACCAACATCTCCTGCTTCTCCCTACCTGGAGTACTAAGAATATAATTAGTACTGTTGAGCCTCTTTAGCACTGGATAAGGACCAGTAAATTTGGCACTCAGGCTCCCTGCCAGGCACTACAAGCGCATGACGGCTCAGTGGACAGCGCTTGGGATTCGTAGTCCTAAGGTTCAGGGTTCGATCCCCTGCGGAGGCGGAAACAAATTGGGCAGAGTTTTTCACCCTGATGCTCCTGTTTACCTAGCAGTAAATAGGTATTTTGGAGTAGAACAGCTGTTAGATGCTGTTTCCTGGGGTGTGTGTGGAAA
>WNGS01026605.1:56358-69523 GCA_020271785.1 Procambarus virginalis | reverse complement strand
CAGGTCCTCCATCTTCGCTGTGACAACACCACAGGGGCGCCACCTGCACGCTCCGGGAACAACACTTGAAGGATCACGGGCTTAATAATTCATGCTTTGCCGCCGATGAAATGGATTTGCAGTTTGTCTATTGCGTTCATCCGGAGTGAGAAGTCCGCCCGAGAACTGCCTCATCTATGGCCGGTGTAGGAGGGGTTTGTGGCCGCTGTAGAGGGGGGTCTAGGGCCTCTAGACCCCAGTTCCAATTCCTAAATGAGAGGCGAGGGCCTAACTTTTGACCTATTGAGGGAAATAATCAGGATGGACGAGAGTTTATATATGATTTATTTACGACGATGGATCCGAACGACTCCCTGTCTGTGTGTCATGCATTCGGACGCTGTTGAACTGACTATAACCAAACTTTGCGTGGAAGTTTGAGTGATGAAGATCACACGCAGTGAGGGAGAGTTTAGGGGGATAAAGATAGATTTTATTACATATGTGACCTCCATTTTTCCCCCCGAGCAGCGCCGGGTACCCGAGCAGCGCCGGGTACCCGAGCAAGAGACAGACAAACTGTCTCATTGCAAGGAGGCGAGATGCTAATGGAGTTGTCAACGACTGAAATATTTGAGCAATTATTGTCCACCGCCTTAAACCAACCATTAAATAAACATTGTAATTTGGTCCTGCCAGTGGCTGGATGATTTATTGGTCGTAATTAGTGTGCGTTCACAGGCTCGTCAATAATGGGCCGAGTTGTTACTCTTGCTGCCTCTAGGGGGGGGTTACGACGGCTGCTACTACCTCTACTTCTACTTCTTCAACGTCTACTTCTACAACGTCTACTTCTACAACCTCTACTTCTACTGCTACTACCAATCCTGCTAAAGGTATTCCTGCTTGTTCCAGTTGATGCTCTCAATCATATATTGCGTTAGTGTGACTGCCTTCTGTACTTATACTAACGCTTCCAGAACTACTTCACAACAACACTACCACTAATACTAGTATTTGTACTACAACTACTACTACCACAGTTACTACTTTAACCACTACCATCCTCACTATCCTCACCACCATCCTCACTACCACCCTCACTACCACCCTCACCAATACTCCTATTATTCACCACAATTTCTAATAGATAAAATTTATGTAAATCAGAGGATAGCTATACTGGTGAGGGAACAGCTTTTCGCGTGATATATCATGCATATACTATATATAAAACTCTTGACCTCCCCCCTGAAGGATTCGAACCCGGTCCAAACGCTAAGAAAAGCGTTTCGTTGACCTCCCCTGTCAACATTTTCAAGGACAGATCTGTCCCCAGCTGCAGTTCGGCCCAAGTAACAGGTCTGTCCCTAGATATGGGTGTCCTAGCTGGGGGCTCTGTCATAGCTGAGACTATGTCCTAGCTGAGACTATGTCCTAGCTGAGACTATGTCCTAGCAACGGTCTGCTGTAGCTGGCGGTCTGCACAACTCTCTTGAGCAGACACGCAACATGCGCAGGACTCGACAAGGCTTCTTTTATATACAATTGAAGAAATATCTCTTGCCGCATTCCTCGGAGTCTTCAAGGCAGGAGGGAAGATACTCTTAGATGGGAAAACTCTCTCTCGTCTTCCGTCTCTGGGAATATAGCATTCTTCAGCTCAACGGGCCGCCAACTACACAAGAGGAAGGAAATGCATTTTCTTCCCTGAATAAAAAGTCTTTCCGCAAAGCAACAGCTGTTAAGCTTGTGTATCGTCAAGCGAACTGTGGGGGCGGGAACACACACAGACACACACACACACACACACACACACACACACACACACACACACACACACACACACACACACACACACACACACACACACACACACACACACACAGATGCAGGCTGGAGTGAAAGGGAAGGTACTCCATTGGATACAGGAGTACCTAAGCAACAGGAGACAACGAGTCAGTGTGAGGGGTGGGGTCTCAGATTGGCGAGACGTTACAAGTGGAGTCCCGCAGGGGTCAGTCCTTGGACCTATACTGTTTCTGGTATATGTGAATGATCTCCCAGAGGGTATAGATTCGTTCCTCTCAATGTTTGCCGACGATGCAAAAATTATGAGGAGGATTGAAACAGAGGATGATAGTAGTAGGCTACAAGATGACCTAGATAGACTGAGTGAATGGTCCAACAAATGGCTGTTGAAGTTCAACCCGAGTAAATGCAAAGTAATGAAACTAGGCAGTGGAAACAGGAGGCCAGACACAGGATACAGAATAGGAGATGAAGTACTTAATGAAACAGAGAGAAAGATCTAGGAGTTGATATCACACCAAACCTGTCTCCTGAAGCCCACATAAAGAGAATAACGTCTGCGGCATATGCGAGGCTGGCTAACACCAGAACGGCGTTCAGGAACCTGTGTAAGGAATCATTCAGAATCTTGTACACCACATATGTAAGACCATTCCTGGAGTATGCGGCCCCAGCATGGAGCCCGTACCTTGTCAAGCACAAGACGAAGCTGGAAAAAGGCCAAAGATATGCTACTAGACTAGTCCCAGAACTAAGAGGCATGAGTTATGAGGAAAGGCTGCGGGAAATGCACCTTACGACACTGGAAGACAGAAGAGTAAGGGGGGACATGATCACAACCTACAAAATCCTCAGGGGAATCGACCGGGTAAACAAGGATGAACTATTCAACACTGGAGGGACGCGAACAAGGGGACACAGGTGGAAGCTGAGTACCCAAATGAGCCACAGAGACATTAGAAAGAACTTTTTCAGTGTCAGAGTAGTTAGTAAATGGAATGCACTAGGCAGTGATGTGGTGGAGGCTGACTCCATACACAGTTTCAATGTAGATATGATAGAGCCCAGTAGGCTCAGGAATCTGTACACCTGTTGATTGACGGTTGAGAGGGGGCACCAAAGAGCCAAAGCTCAACCCCCGCAAGCACAATTAGGTGAGTACAATTAGGTGAGTACAATTAGGTGAGTACACAAACACACACACACACACACACACACACACACACACACACACACACACACACACACACACACACACACACACCTGTACTGGACAAACATTATGACAGATTAAAATCAAATGCCACGACTCTGAGCGGACGACCCGTCAATCATCACCCTGGCCTTTTCAGAGCATTGTCAGAAAACTGATGTTTAATCTATCACCGCCGATGATAGACTCACACACACACGCGCAAAATAAACAATGAAAGTAAAAACGCAGCGACTCCATACAATGATAAGCACAGATAAAACTATTATTTCCCCTCTGTCACCATTGTTACTCGTACCCCATTTTCTGTTGATGCGCTTGAATATCAAAAATTTCCCAGAATTCACAACAGAGGACGGTGGACGCCTTATATCAGGTATCCTGTCAACACGCCGCTGTCAAGGGCTCTGATGATGGGTTAAAAATATTGTTATTGTTTATGTACGAGAACAATGATTTAATATAATTTCTTCGTTTCTCGCATTTTTAAAATATCTATATCTATAAATATCTATATCTATAAATTAGGATGTCTGTCAGTGGTTGGAAAGCAGACCCTTACTCAATTTAGACCAGTAATTGTTGTTATCTTGAGACGGTTATCTTGAGACGATTTCGGGGCTTTAGTGTCCTCGCGGCCCGGTCCTCGACCAGGCCTCCACCCCCAGGAAGCAGCCCGTGACAGCTGACTAACACCCAGGTACCTATTTTACTGCTAGGTAACAGGGGCATAGGGTGAAAGAAACTCTGCCCAATGTTTCTCGCCGGCGCCTGGGATCGAACCCAGGACCACAGGATCACAAGTCCAGCGTGCTGTCCGCTCGGCCGACCGGCTCCCTCCCTTGTTAGGTACGTTATCAGTATGATTAGACTGGAGTTGGCATAAATGAAGCAAGTACCACTGGACACTGTGACAATGGTACCCCCACGATGAATCTAAATTATTTTGTTTATTATGCAATATCTGTAAAAAAATATACTATGCCTGCAATAGACTGAAAATATGTATATTCGCCTGCAATATGTATTTATGATGTCATACTCCATCCACCCAATGAGTCCCATGTGTCACNTATCCAAAGGTAATGGAAAAGTTGCCAAAGATGCAAGAGTAGCAAGAGCTAAACCCTTGATACTAGGGGACTTTAACCACACGGAAGTAAACTGGATAAATAATGACTCCCAGGGCAACCCGTTCTCGCACTTGCTTACAGTCAATATTGGCTATTTAATAAGTGCGTATGGACATACTAATTGATTGTGGAATATTTTAGTTTACCTTGAAAAGCTTCTAGAAAACACCGACCTCACCTAGCCTTCTTAGTATGTTAAGATAAGCATTTATTGCTTCTTAATTACAATATACTTAACCTATACCGTTGATAGGTTAAGTAATAATTGTAAATAAGAAGCAATAAGATGCTTATCTTAACATACTAAGAAGGTTAGGTGAGGTCGGTGTTTTCTATGAAGCTTTTCAAGGTAAACTAAAATATTCACAATCAATTAGTATGTCACATATGCACTTATTAAATAAGCCAATATGACTGTAAGCAAGTGCGAGAACGGGTTGCCCTGGGGGAAGATGATGAGACATGGAGAGCAAAAGTAGTAGAGATGACAGATAAACACTTCTTGGAGCAGCATATTAAAGACCAAGTGGATCAAGAGACAACTGATGCATTCCTAATGAGGCAGAAGTTGAGAAAATAGAGTAGGAGATGCCTCAAGCAGCCAGCGACAACTGCATCATCGTCCTGGAGTGGATAGTGAAGCAGGAGGTGCTGGTTAGACCAAGACACCCGTTGAGTACATGAGGCTACATGCGTGGTTATCTTGAGGTTGTCTTGAGATGATTTCGGGGCTTTTTAGTGTCCCCGCGGCCCGGTCCTCGACCAGGCCTCCACCCCCGGAAGCAGCCCGTGACAGCTGACCCAGGTACCTATTTTACTGACCCAGGTACCTATTTTACTGCTAGGTAACAGAGGCATAGAGTGAAAGGTTTCTCGCCGGCGCCTGGGATCGAACCCAGGACCACAGGATCACAAGTCCAGCGTGCTGTCCGCTCGGCCGACCGGCTCCGGCTCCGGTGGGAGCACAGTAAGATGAGGGACGTCCTTCTTGAAATCTAATGTGACAGAGATCTGGAGGGAAGATAACAAATGAGATGATGAATTGATTGCAGGAACTATGATCATGCAACGGCCCAGTTCCTACCACTCAAGGAGGAGTTGGATGAAAGTAGTAGGTCCTTGGTTCAATACACAATACAGGGAAGCTAAAGGAAAGACAAAAGAAGCCTGGAAGAAGTAGGAACAAAGGGCAATAACGAGAAAGAAATGAATACATCCGAGTTAGGAGGGAAGCTGAGAGGCAACTTAAAAATGACGTCAACAGAAGCAAAGGACCAACCAAAGCTGTTATATAAACATATAAGAATACAATGGCGAGAACCCATGCACTAAGATTAAGATGAGGAGACAAGAGAGAATTCTCGCAGAAAACTATAAGGAGGTAAGTGAGGAAATATACAAAAGATTCAGGAAGTCTTCACAATAGAACCAGCATAGAGGCCCCCACCCTACTGGGAGTCATGCTGGTTGCAGGATGAAAGGCCAGAAGTAACAATGGATGACAATGAAATTCAGCTCTTCAGTGGCCATGAAAATCTAGCAAATAAGGCAGCCAGGATATTTACAACCCCGTGACACATTTCACATTTCCTTGACATGGGGAGTTGTAAAATCTGACATGAAGCGCACGTTTGCTCCCATCTTGAGTATGCACCCGTCTCCTGGACTGCCTGGACCCCAGATCACTCATCAAAGAATTTTGAATAAGATGGAAAATGATTCGAAGATGTGTATCTTTAGTCCTAACCCGTCCTGGCTGGTCTAGTCTGAACATCACAGCCTCCCAATACCGGCCAGATGTTGGTCGACTTACTGTTTTGTATAAGGCCAATAAAGTTCCTCACCTGACCCAACTTCGTGGACAACCAGAGGTTGGTGCCAGAATCACAATGTGCCAAGCCTTTAACAGTCTCATTCTGGAACTGCCTTTCTCCATCACCGATCATTCCTAGGCTGATTAAGTATGTGGAACATGTTGGCTCCACACGTCGATAAACTGGAAATAAATCAATCGACCGAATGACGTCTCTGACACACAGCTGGCTCCTGGCTCATCCTATTCCTTAACAGTCAACAATACTGCTAATATATTCAACTAATAAGCTCATAAAATAAATAAGCTTCTAGGTGGTGGTTCCAGATGAACTGATGTATGATAAGAGGTCGTGCTTGCAGCCTCACTGCGGTCTCCATTGACATTCCTAATGATACCTAACTTTAGTTCAAGTAGTGACTAACCAAGCCCCTCACGCACCAACACCAGACACTACACATTAGTTTATCTCCATCAAAGACGTGGAAACTTTTCTCCGTATGAGGGAGAGGGAGAGAGAGAGAAGGGGAGAGGAAGAGGGAAAGGGGGAAGGGGAGGGAGGGGGAGAGAGAGAAGGGGAGAGGGGAGGGAGAGAGTGCTGGGAGAGCTCGCCGTCGGGAAATTACAGATAAAGGGAAAGTTTTTAAAAGTGTTTATGATAATTCCGTGTGGGTGAAAGGTATTATACCCCCCCTAGCTGTTGGTTTATGTGTATATGGTACGCCTCCACACGGTACACCACCATATAGTACCACACGGTACACCACCATATAGTACCACACGGTACACCACCATATAGTACCACACGGTACACCACCATATAGTACCACACGGTACACCACCATATAGTACCACACGGTACACCACCATATAGTACCACACGGTACACCACCATATAGTACCACACGGTACAGCTGCACCATCACTTGTCAAAACACTCCTCATACTGTCAATCCCATTTAGTTCATCTTAAACTCGTCATCATGTTTGGTTGACAGATGTAAACAGGGAAAAAGAGTAAGTGGACGGGCGAAAAGAAGACAGAATTACAGATACATAGATTGGTAGACAGAGTAACATAATGACATAATAACTGGCAGGCTTGGTTATAGACGGGGAAACACATTGATTCTGTCATGTTGACAGGGATACAGATACATTGAGACACACGGACACAGGGTGACAGAGACACAAAGACAGGGTGACAGACAGAGACAGGAAGACAGAGTGACAAACAGTCAAGACAGAAAAACAATGAACTTTTGATCTGTTGACCTCCACAAATTTCTATTATGCAGGTCTGGTCAAACTGACATACAGAGAAGACTCCGGTTCAAACTCTAAGACTGGGCCGCAAGGGACTTCGATCCTCTGAACCGACTCGAAGTGCGTGTATGTCTTACGTGAGGCTCGCACCTTGGAGGTCTTCGGCCAGCCCCGCTCAGCCTGCAAGTTGTTGCAGACTCCTGCAGCTCTGCAACGCCCTCCTCTGGCCGAATTAATTCGCACTGTCCATGGCACAATGATGAGGGACATGCACTTGGCGAAGTGTTCAAGGTTCAGGAAATTATGTCGTGGAGGATATTTTGTTTCTTTTTGAGTAACTCTCAGCGATAATGAGCTGTCTCCGTCAAGCTCGCTGTCTTCGGGAGAAACTCCGAGTGAGAAGTGATGGAAGGGTACCTAGTTCAATCTATCACCTCCCTGAGGGCATTTGACGACAATCCAATACTCCCATCAGGGGCACTGGGTGACCATCTACTTAGTGATATTGATCAACCATCTGCTACTCAGGAGCTTTGAACGACCAGAAACTCCCTAGAAGCTTTGAACAACTATCTACTCCCAAGGGACACTGAACGACCATCCACGCCCCTGAGGCATTAAAAGACCGTCCATTTAACGGGAAAGTTTCCTAGTTAAGAAATCCTCGATTTGATACTGACCTGAGACACGCCATACTGGATGGAGAGGATGGAGATGCCATACTGGATAGAGAGGATTGAGACACCACCACCACAGCGTCTCCAGGACCTGCCTCCAGTGAGCACCGTTGATTAAGTCTTCAGCAAATGTCACCGGAATGTTTTTCAAGGTAAAAGCCAGGTCCAGAGGAACCCACAAGCTAATTCAACGGTAAGGTCTATGCAGAGTTGTGGGAGTCATCCCTATGTGGACCTCTTCGCTGTCAGTGAAGGTGCAGTGATGCTCATATGTTGCTTCCAGCCACCTGTCTCGGCCCCCACCACCTGTCTCGGCCCCCACCACCTGTCTCGGCCCCCACCACCTGTCTCGGCCCCAAACACTGTCTCGGCCCCCACCACCTGTCAGTACGGGGCTACACAGACCGCTCCCGCCTTGATGGACTCTGTATTCTGACGACAAAGAGATACTGGAGCGAGATAATTGGACGATCTTCGACTAATTATCATCCCATTACAGCTGTGAATTGTTGTTGATGAGTGCGGAGAGTGAGGATGACAGGTGAGTGATCATGGAAGGTAAACATGACATGCAAGAGGATCTGACTGGTAAGTCAGCAGCAGAAGGCGTGCGTGCGTGCGTGCGTGCAACGATGTAAGTACGTGCGCGGGTGCGTGCCAGTACGATGTAAGGAATCGTTCAGGACTCTGTATTCCACTTATGTCAGACCAGTCCTGGAATATGCAGCTCCAGCCTGGAGCCCATACCTAATTAAACACAAGACAAAGTTAGAGAAGACTCAGAGGTTTGCCACCAGACTGGTCCCGGAACTGAGAGGTATGAGTTACGAGGAAGACTAAGGGAGCTGAATCTCACGTCCCTGGAAAACAGAAGAGTAAGAGGAGACATGATAACCACCTACAAATTCTCAGGGGAATTGACAAGGGCGGACAAAGACAAACACTTTAGCACGGGTGGAACACGAACAAAGGGACACAGGTCGAAACTTAGTACCCAGATGAGCCACAGAGACGTTAGAAAGATATTTTTTAAGTGTCAGAGTAGTTAATAAATGGAATTCATTAGGCAGTGATGTGGTGGAGGCTGACTCCATACATAGTTCAAATGTAGATATGATGGAGCTCGAGAAGCTCAGGAACCTGTATATCAGAAGATTAACGGTTGAGAGGCGGGACCAAAGAGCCAGAGCTCAACCCCTCAAGCACAACTAGATGAGTACACGCTCACAACAAACACACTATTCATCACGACACATGATCACTTGACAGCATATTCGCTCTTCCCGTTTCTTAAATCTGGTTTGAGGGATTGCTTGAGCGCTTGATGGAACTAATGTTTCCTGGGGAGGGGGGGGGTGAGGACCCAGGAGTCTCACCCCCCCCCCTCTCCCTCGTCGACAACACTCCCCAAGCTTCTCCACCACGCCTACGCACCAACACCCACGCACTAACACGCCCACTCACCACCACCACCACGCCCACGCACACAGCGAACGCGGGAACAATACTAGTCGACAAATGACTGAGGATCAGAAGCGAGGCAAGAACCAGGTTAGACCGGCATCATCCATCCCGTAGGACCTGAGGCTGTGGAGGGGAGGAGGGCGGTGGGGTTGATGGGGGGGGGGGGGTGGCAGGACGGTAATGGTGGAGAGGGAGGGTGAAGCCCTCCATCACCAACCAATGGTTGGACCTGCCACCATCACCCGACCCATCACGGAGGAACGACCGCTGCTATAAGCACTGGTCAACCACTAAACCAAGTTTTCCATAACTTTCTCAATGCCCCGAGAAAGACGGCCACAATCAGACTTAACTGTATCCAAGTCTTGTACATATATGTACTAAATTAGGCTTAAGATTGTGTATGTTTAACCGAGAACAGCGTACGAGGCCTATAACACATTAGGCTAACATTATACCTAATCTGCCCTCTCGTATTCCAAGAGTACTTGGTATATTGTGGTTACAACAATCCATTCTGGTGGCCAGTTCCTCACTGGCCACCCAGCAAGCTTACATCAGTCATGCTTAGTAACACTTTATCTCAGTCCGAGACAATGTATATATACCGAGAAGCGGGGTAAACCTCTCGGTGTATATATATCCACGTTCTAGCATTTTTGAAAGATTGATTGTTGTCACCCTACGTCTGCGCAGGAGGGTCCACTCATGGGTCATACTGCGCAGGAATGATGATAGTGCCAGCACGCTGCTAGTCGATACCTCTCACGCTAGTATACACTAGTATACTAGTGTGGGAGTATACACTACCTGCCGTAGTAGGTCTGATCAAATGTAAACTCTGTCTGGAGAACTATATACAAACCTTATTTCACTATGTAACTCAGTGTCAAGAAAATCCAAGAATTTACCAGGAGACTCGAGTATTTAATAAGGGAATAATTATTACGCAAAACTTTAGTTAAGTACCCCGAGTTTACCTGCTGTAGGCAGTACACAAGGGGTGCGTGTGTACTCTCATGACCTGTAAGGCTCTCATTGGTTTACATCACAACACTGTAACTATAAATACAGCATTGTAAAGCACTAGTGCCAAACTCCACTCTTACTGTTCACACATTTTTTTTTATTTACATGCCAACAGCATGCTATATAAATGCAATACAAAATAAATAATAACTATAATAACAAAGACAAAAATATTTTGTTGAATAACAAAAATACATAAAGCAATCCGACTCAATCCGTATCCGACTCCCAGAAACGCGGGAAAGCCGCCCTCGGGCACGCAAAACATCAGAGGCGGTGACCACAGGGCGGCACCAGGCCACACACAGCAAGAGGCTGCGACCCCCAGCAACCCACCGGGACGGCAGGCATAGATGGCGAGCGAGCAGATACCGGAGCTACAGGAGAACAATGCAGAACAGCGCAGAAGGGGGAAGGGTCCAAACGCCCCATCACATTCACGCCAGCATCACACAGCAGCAGCGGGACTCACAGACGTCGACGGCACAGCTACCAATGCACGGCCCCATCAGCCGTGCAGAGGCAGAGCGTCCACGGACCCAGCAGAAGCACCTGGTAACAGAACATGCGCCTATCGAACCGGTGAAGTCCCGATATGCCTCCAGTACACAGCCCGATGCTTCGATATCAATTGAACACCTCAACGTCACTGACAGTCAATGCACCGAAAACATCGAATAAAGTTGTATCCGCTGTAGGGTAATCCGCAAGTCCCAAATATTTCAGGCCAACCGACTGGGACCACAGCCAGGGGGCAAGGGTACTCCATCACTCAGAGAAAGTCCCGGCACAAGGCCCAGCACAACACCACCTCCAAGTAACCGCTTCACTAGTCGCGGTCCACAACACACCTGGAGAGAGCAGTCGACACAGCTGCCCCCACTGGCGGCCAGATACACAATTCCCTACATTGACGAACTCCATAGCTCCTTCTTCAAAGAATATAATTCAGCAAATTTGTGTTTGTTGAGCTCTGGAGCCAGTTATGTGGCACACACCTGACGCCCTCTGGATGGGGGGTGGCAGTGGGAACAAGAGTGCAGGAGGGGGAATCAGGTGAATTAGACGCATATATAAGCTTAGAAACTCTGCTCTAACTGTCTAGGTAGTCCCCCGACTCCCTCACAGTGTGACTGATATCTGTTCACAAGAGGGTATGGGCAGGAGTGGCCCGCTAGTACTGCTTGGCGTAGCCAGGGCGACCACCAGCTAGACAGCCGATCGCCCACTGCCCAAAGTGTGCAGTGGCTGGTTCAGTCCTGTACAAGATCCTGGTTATTGAACTTTCGCCCCGCACAGTAGTTTGATCAATTCCCGCGTGCGTAGTGGTAAAACACTCGCCTGGGTTTCGCAAGCACTTTTGGCCTGGGTTCGTATCCTGGCCGGGGAGGATTGGACTGGGCGCCAATCCTTAACTGTAGCCTCTGTTTACCAACAGTAAAATGCGTACCAGTTGTTAAAGATTCGGCGGGAGAAACTTAGGATTAAGGACTGCCCGGTACGCTATGTGTCTTAGTGGCGTGCACAAGAATTTAAGAATTTTTGTATAATTTATATATATATATGATATATATATATATATAATATATATATATATATATATATATATAATATTATATATATTATGGGGGTACCCCTCTGGTGCAATTATAGGGAACCCACAGCCTCAGAGAAGGGGAACACAGAGCACTCCAGGGAAAAACGTGTCATTTAACTCTGAATACATAAGGGTGGTTCGCTTCTCCTACCACCCTTTTTTTATGATGTACACTTTATTAAGCATGGTTATACAGTATTATATCTGATATGATATATATATATATATAGATATATAACTATATATAATATATATATAAATAATGAAAAACTTTGTTGGAGCTCTAGGACCTGTATCAACCTCTGGAGGGTTATTAAGTCAGCCACAGAAGCTTACTGAAATCAGTCAAGTATACAGTAGTTTTTGTTTTTTTTTTATTGTTTTTCTACCACACGACGTGGCCACACATTAACAACTGCTAACAGCATATATCCATTTTCTTCTGTCCTCCATAGACAGATGTGTTAAACATATAGTTCAAGGGTTTAAATTTGAACAATCCAAGGTAAACTGTTGCGTGTGTACACCGAGAAAAGTGAGTTAAACACCTCGTCCCGGTGAATATAGTTAGCCCTGGGTTTTTACGACATATTGTCCCCCCCCCTTTCCACGAACCAGCAACATGACCCACCCCTCCGCGGAACAGTTTATAGACAAGCAAATTTTTTTCACCAAGCTCAAAAATTCCCGTTTCAAAACTTTCCGTCCATTTAAAACCCAATTCACTCGGGCAGTTACCCGATGAGGCCAAAAGTTTCAGCAACTTTTGGCTTTAATGGTCCCCGGAAACACAACCAGCCTCGCCCTTTTTATACACCGAACAACACACTCCGGAGACCGCAAGTAAAACTCTCAATACAATTTCAACTCTTTAATGATAGTTTACCTTTTAAACAGAATCAAAGCGTTTTTTTTGTTTGGGTTTTTAACTCCTCGGCTAAAATTGGCGTGGTAAATAAATAGCCTCAAATAGAATTTACCACACTCAGGTAAACTTTTTTTTTTATATGCTTTTTAGTCCCCTCCTAATAAATATTTATTTTTAGTAACAATGGAGGATAACGCCATTTTTTTTAATCTTTAGAGATCGAGATGGAGTTCCCTTGTTGTGAGAGACTGGAAAACAGGCATATCCCAGTTTTCCCTATGCGTGACAAAATGTTTATCCAAATTCAATTTACG
>WNGS01026605.1:33065-41432 GCA_020271785.1 Procambarus virginalis | reverse complement strand
TTACATTATTTGGTGTGTCTGATTGTTATGGTGTACTGATGGTGTTAGAATTGTTAAGGTAACGATGGTCTAGATTTGGTTAGGTGACGATGGGTTAGGTTAGGTTACGTTAGGTTAGGTTAGGTTAGTTAGGTTAGGTTAGGTGACGATAGGTTAGGTTTGGTTAGGAAGGATTGGGTAAGTTTGGTGTGACGGTAGATTATGAAAGATTTAATTTCATTAGAAGAGAAAGGGGATAAATTAGGCTAGGTTAGGTTAGGTTAGGTTAAGTTAGGTTAAGTTAGGTTAAGTTAGGTTAAGTTAGGTTAGTTAGGTTAAGTTAGGTTAAGTTAGGTTAGGTTACGTTAAGTTAGGTTAAGTTAGTTTAAGTTAGGTTAAGTATGGGCGCCCTGGGTCTCTTTTGTTTTCTGAATTCTATTTTACGCTTTTGTCAGTGAATCAGGGAACTTATGACCCCCCATAGAGTTACCGTTGCGGTGCCTGTTAACATCGCCGGTGTAGCCTGTTTGTTGATGTAAGTGGCAAGCGTTGCTAATGTCTACATGAGCCAGAGTTGCAAATATATCAATGTTGACGTACCTGTGTACCCTAGTGTGGAGTGTGTGTGTGTGTGTGTGGTGTACTCACCTAGTTGTACTCACCTAGTTGTGCTTGCGGGGTTGAGCTCTGGCTCTTTGGTCCCGCCTCTCAACCGTCAATCAACAGGTGTACAGTTTCCTGAGCCTAATGGCTCTATCATATCTACATTTGAAACTGTGTATGGAGTCAGCCTCCACCACATCGCTTCCTAATGCATTCCATTTGTCAACCACTCTGACACTAAAAAAGTTCTTTCTAATATCTCTGTGGCTCATTTGGGCACTCAGCTTCCACCTGTGTCCCTAGTGCGTGTGCCCCTGTGGTTAAACAGCCTGTCTTTATCAACCCTGTCGATTCCCCTGAGAATCTTGTGTGTGTGTGTGTGTGTGTGTGTGTGTGTGTGTGTGTGTGTGTGTGTGTGTGTGTGTGTGTGTGTGTGTGTGTGTGTGTGTGTGTGTGGACCAGCACAGGCCGGAAGTGAGCTTAACTCCTGTTTTGAAGTCTTGAGGATCGTTAAAAGGACTTTAGATTGTGTATTGGGTAGCACACTCGCCTCGTAAGCGAGAGGACCTGGGTTCGAGTACTGGGCAGTGTGGGGACTATTAGGCACCGGTCTGGTTAGGGTTAACAATAATAATAATAATAATATTACCTTAACTCTTCCAGTCAGTATATCGCATCTTATGCGGAATTAACCAAACCGGTAAAAATGCGACGATTTAATACGAACTAAACCATCGTAATGTTGACGTTATCTACGCATCAACCAATATAAGTTAAGTGGGTTGATTTAAGCGTTCAAGTTCAAGCGTTTATGTCTAAAGCAAAACTTTTTTGAGTGGGGGGGGGGGGGGGTAGAGAGTTGCAAGTGTAGAGAGCGGGGAGCATTGTGAGGCAGCAGCAGATGTCACACACATGACTTTTAACATGTGACAGAAGCGAGAGCCAGAGTGGCCCGTCAGCCACATGTCAGTCAACTTCGGGATATTTAGCTGTGTTCTTACGCCTTTTGCAAGTTGCCTTTTGTAGTGAGCCATTACCAGCTGTTGTGGTGGTGGCTTACGGCCGCTATTGTCACAGCGTCGTGTAGTGAGCTGTTGCCTCCTGACCGTCTCACAGTGACAGCCACACCGGACCCGTCCACACGCCCGTCACTCTTACTGTCAGCTCTCCAATGGCCATCGGACACCAAGACAAGAGAAAACACTCAAGTGGTTGAAACCTGGCGCCGCTGATCAAAAGACGCGCGATTTGTTGAGAATTGCCATGGAATGAGCAGAGGAATGTATCGTAGAGTGAGGGTTATGCTGGTGGCCACGCTACACACACCCACAACATTCTAAGCATTAAGGTCCGCAAAATACTTTTACAACTAAATATTATTTCGCTGAGTTTTCTCATTGAATCACTGAGATCAACAAATCATCACCGTCCGCGTAATCTCTAAACATCCAGTCGTAATGCCAGGCACTAATTCTAAGCCGTGGGATTTCTCTAGTACCAAAATTAGTTGCAGTCACGAGACTCATTAGATAGTTAAACACGGCAACTTCCATCCGTAGACTTTAACGCTCAGTGCAGACTGCTTATCACATGCCATCCTGCGAGATGGTGACCTATATTACCACTGCTACCTTATTCACTCTTGTGTTGATGATATCCTCAAAATGCATCCGGAATCTGCCAGTGCAGACTGCTTATCACATGCCTCTGTATGACTAACCATCCTGTGTGATGGTGATTTTCTAGCATCAACTAGTTAGCTTTTTTTTGACACACTGTACTCCACTTCATATAGTCTAGGGTAGCTGCACTAATGCAGATGTACCTAAGGAATTAATAAAAAAAAGAAAAAAAATTATCACATGCCTCTGTATGACTAACCATCTTGTGTGATGGGGATATTTTAGCATCACCTAGTTAGCTTTTTTGACACACTTTGACTCCACTTCATATAGTCTAGGGTAGCTGCACTAGTGCAGATGTACCTCATATCTTAATAAAAAAAAAATCTCCAGTTCACAGTGTACCCAAAATTTGCCAGTGCAGGCTACTGAACATATGGCCCTGTATGACTAACCATCCTGCGAGATGGGGACCTTTATTACCACTGCTACATTATTCAATCTTGTGTTGATGATATCCTCAAAATGCATCCGGAGTCTGCCAGTGCAGACTGCTTATCACATGCCTCTGTATGACTAACCATCCTGTGTGATGGGGATTTTTTAGCATCACCTAGTTAGCTTTTTTGACACACTGTACTCCACTTCATATAGTCTAGGGCAGCTGCACTAATGCACATGTACCTTATGTATTAATAAAAAAAAATCCAGTATGTGCTGATACATTTATATTCACTAGCGCAGCCCCGTCGAGTTCTCTATAGGGTTACTGGTCGTTATGACTGGCAGTTGTAATGTGTTCTGAGCTCAAGTGCCACTCCGACACTCAGGACCCCTGCAGGAGTGTCAGCTGTGTGTCTTCCTGGTCACCAGGGTGCCGTAGGGTGAGCCTCTAGGTCCACTTCCATATTCCCGACGGGTCCCGTCCAAGGGACCATCTCCCTCGTATCATCAGAGTACACTGAACTAGGCACCACGGGGTCACAACCACACTTCCAGTGCCCTAAAGGATTCCCACCCTCTTGACGGGATTTACTAGAGCTGTCAGCTGCTCCAGAACCTTCCCGGGCAGCTCACCTGCTGTTGTCGACCTCTGACACGTGATCTGCCCGTGGCGGATGATGTTCTAGAGTGTCGCGGTGCCCCCATTCGTGGGTCTTCCTCCACATGCAAACTGGACCGTCCGTACCAGCATGTAGCCACCCCCATTGGCTGACAGGACCCAACACTCTCTCTCTCTCTCTCATTGACTTTGGTCCACGTGGACGTGTCCTATCTGGCCATCTGTGAGAAGTGACGCGAAGGATGGACATCTTCCTCCCCGCCAGACCTCAGAGTCCTCTTAACACTCCATTCGTTCCTTGTACATTAAATATCATTCCACACTTCAGCTACACCTCAGCGAATATTAACGAATACGTCGTAAAATAATGTCAAGGACATTATGTTAGGATTTATTCTCAATCGTTACTGAACTGATATTGCGTATGGCTATATGTGTGGTGTTGTTAGACACAAATTACGATAACGGTGGTGTTAACATGGGGGGGAGAGGCAGCCTCTAACAATATACGTTCTTAAGAGTTCCCAAAGTTGTCATTTACACTCATGCGTCACTCCGATTCATCCCCCTATTATTCCACCTAACATCACACTGATTCATCCCCACCATCACTCTGATTCATCGTAGCGTCAGTGATTCGTCCCAGCATCACTGATTCATTCCAATATGTATTCCAATGGGATTTCAATTTCAATTTAAATTTCCATTGATAGCTGTTGAGTCTCCATATTCTGCTCTTTGGCAGACTCAACGATGCGCTTTGGCCTGCTCTGGGGAACGACGCCCCCCCCCCCCCGAATGAGAAGGCACGAGGCAAACCAGGAGTCCCCCCTAATATTTGACAAAGTAGCCAATAGCATCCAGTGATGAGGAAGATTGATGATGATTTAACCACCCTAAAGGTGGCACGGGCGTGAATAGCCCGTAAGTGGTGGCCTTTTTGAGCCATTACCAGTATTCCAATTCCAATATCACTCTGAATCATCCGAGCTAGAATACTACTGCCCATTCTAGCCAACGAGTCCTTTTGACGATTAAATACAACATACAACCCTCAACTAAGACCAAACAATCGACTTGAGAATGGTCCAGGACGGACCGAAACGTCGTCGTCCCTTCACCTTCTAGTGTGTGGTCTGGTCAACATACGTTAGCCACGTTATTGTGACTCATCGCCTGCAAGACCTAACCCCCCCCCCTGACACTGCTTGACTCCTGAAGAACAGCAGAACCAATGACGTGACACGTCACGTCTACCAATAAGGCAAACCGTCAAAAAACGTATTCCTTGAAGCAAAACCCGAAAGATTACTAATTATAAAACAGAACCCCCCTAAGTTTATAACACGTCTTGAATTGGCCAATTGGGCTCTGACAATGCTTCCCACTTAACGTTCTTATCGTCTGAAAGGTCCTATTGCCAACAAAAATACGTCCCGCGCAACCAAAGGGTTAAAAGCCGGGGCTGAGTGGGTGATTCCCCAGAGAGTGACCGCAGAATCTGCTCCAGCAGACACTGAAGTAAGCTACAATACCTTAAACATCTTTTTTTTTCTACAACTTGTGGCCCTGAGCCATTAGCCGAAACCTCTTGTTGGACTTTTATGAAGTAGTTTTAAAAGCTTTCTAGGATATTTGCTCGCAGCTTGTGGAGTTTGCCTTGAGGTAGAGCCACACACCTGGTGGATCCTCACACACCTGGTGGCCTCACACACCTGGTGGCTCCACACACACCTGGTGGCTCCTCACACACCTGGTGGTTCTCCGCACCTGGTGGTTCCACACACACCTGGTGGATCCACACACACCTGGTGGCTCCTCACACACCTGGTGGCTCCTCACACACCTGGTGGTTCTCCACACCTGGTGGTTCCACACACACCTGGTGGATCCACACACACCTGGTGGCTCCTCACACACCTGGTGGCTCCTCACACACCTGGTGGTTCTCCACACCTGGTGGTTCCACACACACCTGGTGGATCCACACACACCTGGTGGCTCCACACACATCTGGTGGCTCCACACACACCTGGTGGCTCCACACACACCTGGTGCATCCTCACACACCTGGTGGCTCTCCACACCTGGTGGATCCTCACACACCTGGTGGTTCTCCACACCTGGTGGCTCCACACATACCTGGTGGCTCCACACACCTGGTGGCTCCACACACCTGGTGGCTCCACACACCTGGTGGATCCTCACACCTGGTAGATATCCACACCTGGTGGCTCCTCACCTGGTGGAGCCCCACACCTGGTGGCTCCACACACCTGGTGGCTCCACACACCTGATGGAGCATGATGGTATGGTACCTGCAAGGTTGGAGTTCCTAAAATTTTCAGTCATTTTCCACTTGTGTCAGAAAAATCTCCATCAACTTCACCCATAACCATGATTTTACATATTTTTTACATTAATTGGTTTAAAATAAAGCTCACTTTGCCGATCATAATTTCAATAGCGGGAAATATAACATAAAACAAAATGTACAGAACTAATTTATGACTTGGAAATGATAATTCAGACATGAATTGAAACATTAGACAGTTCCGTTTCAAAACACAAATGCTGCCATTACTGTTATTAATTCAGCTTCAGCACCGTGTGTGTGTGTGTGTGTACGTGAGTGTGTCCTTGTGTGTGTGAGTACGTGAGTGTGTCCTTATGTGTGTGTACGTGAGTGTGTCCTTGTGTATGTGTGTACGTGAGTGTGTCCTTGTGTGTGTGTGTGTATGTGAGTGTGTCCTTGTGTGTGTGTACGTGAGTGTGTGTGTGTGTGTACGTGAGTGTGTCCTTGTGTGTGTGTGTACGTGAGTGTGTCCTTGTGTGTGTGAGTACGTGAGTGTGTCCTTGTGTGTGTGTGTACGTGAGTGTGTCCTTGTGTGTGTGAGTACGTGAGTGTGTTCTTATGTGTGTGTACGTGAGTGTGTCCTTGTGTGTGTGTGTACGTGAGTGTGTCCTTGCGTGTGTGTGTACGTGAGTGTGTGTGTGTGTGTACGTGAGTGTGTCCTTGTGTGTGTGTGTACGTGAGTGTGTCCTTGTGTGTGTGTACGTGTGTCCTTGTGTGTGTGTACGTGAGTGTGTGTGTGTGTGTGTACGTGAGTGTGTCCTTGTGTGTGTGTGTACGTGAGTGTGTGTGTGTGTGTGTACGTGAGTGTGTCCTTGTGTGTGTGTACGTGAGTGTGTCCTTGTGTGTGTGTGTACGTGAGTGTGTCCTTGTGTGTGTGTGTACGTGAGTGTGTCCTTGTGTGTGTGTACGTGAGTGTGTCCTTGTGTGTGTGTACGTGAGTGTGTCCTTGTGTGTGTGTGTACGTGAGTGTGTCCTTGTGTGTGTGTATACGTGAGTGTGTGTGTGTGTGTGTACGTGAGTGTGTCCTTGTGTGTGTGTGTGTACGTGAGTGTGTCCTTGCATCTCATGCACCTAGATGACTTAGTTATAGCGGCCTAGGATGGTCCAGCCTCCCGCCACAGCCTGCTAAAACAAAATCACTCATACTAACGCTGTGGTTGAAAGCACAAATATGTCG
Source organism: Procambarus virginalis (assembly GCA_020271785.1). Classification (NCBI taxonomy): domain Eukaryota; kingdom Metazoa; phylum Arthropoda; class Malacostraca; order Decapoda; family Cambaridae; genus Procambarus; species Procambarus virginalis. The sequence continues at coordinate 34,632 of WNGS01026605.1, read as the reverse complement.
CAGACATTTGTAATTGTCACCAGAAAGTTGACTTTTGTAATAATGACTTTGCACAATCAGGAAGAGTTTTTTTTATATATTTATGTTAATAAAAATGAACCTAACTATCCTAGGCTTAATGCACGTTATCTGAGCCGTAATATAGTACAAATATATGCTATACTATTCCTAGGAATATTTAAGTTTGGTTCTTAGTTTTAATTTTCTTCTGGAATCTTTACAAAAAAAAGTATACAAAAGCTGCTAACTGAAGCTCCTATATTACTATATATTGCTCCTGAATTCCTATATATTGCTACTTTTGGCTACAGTTACAAGAACTACCACCACTACAGGCGGACGGGTCTGGCCCCCCATAGCAAGCCTATCTTACCCATGGCTCTCTGGGAGGCTGCAGGGTGACCTGTCTCACCTCCCTGGCTCTCTGGGAGGCTCCAGGGTGACCTGTCTCACCTCCCTGGCTCTCTGGGAGGCTGCAGGGTGACCTGTCTCACCTCCCTGGCTCTCTGGGAGGCTGCAGGGTGACCTGTCTCACCTCCCTGGCTCTCTGGGAGGCTGCAGGGTGACCTGTCTCACCTCCCTGGCTCTCTGGGAGGCTCCAGGGTGACCTGTCTCACCTCCCTGGCTCTCTGGGAGGCTGCAGGGTGACCTGTCTCACCTCCCTGGCTCTCTGGGAGGCTCCAGGGTGACCTGTCTCACCTCCCTGGCTCTCTGGGAGGCTGCAGGGTGACCTGTCTTACCTCCCTGGCTCTCTGGGAGGCTCCAGGGTGACCTGTCTCACCTCCCTGGCTCTCTGGGAGGCTGCAGGGTGACCTGTCTCACCTCCCTGGCTCTCTGGGAGGCTCCAGGGTGACCTGTCTCACCTCCCTGGCTCTCTGGGAGGCTCCAGGGTGACCTGTCTCACCTCCCTGGCTATAAGGACAAGGAGGACGCGCTGCCAGAGCAGTGAGAGGGTGTACAACAGGCGCGGATATCCTCAACACTGAAGATGTACTCTGAATAATGCCTGGGCATCGTGGTTGTAGGAATTGAAAACACTGTTGTTAGCAGTGAAGGACAGAGAAGGTGGCATAGTGGTGACCATAGTGTGTAGGAGAGATGATGACCCCGTGGTGGTGACCCCGTGGTGGTGACCCTGGGCATCTCCGGGTCTGTGAGACAGATGGCGCCAAGGGAATGACCGCCAGACAACACAGCAATAACAGCTGCACAGAGCCCGCAGCAGCAGCAGCAGCAAGGCGACAGCTGGCCAAGAACAGCAAAAAAGCAACAGCAAGTCAGCTGGAGCCGGTTGACATCCGGACTCCCGGCCCCGCTTCAGTTATCCGAGACACCAGAGAATACGGTTTCGCTTAAGAAATATCCTAACTTAGTTTGGACGAAGCAAGAGGGGTGGTGCCGGGGTGGGGGGAGGGGTAATGGTGGCGCCCCCAGCACGGTGTCACGGGCGGGTCTCTAAGACCCCTCAATGTTCCATGTGGACTCTTGCATTAACTTCCTCTGTTCAAGCTTGCGACATCTTTTCTCCTCACGCCTTTCTAACGTCCCATGTTGCAGGTTGCAACAT
>WNGS01026605.1:28065-30565 GCA_020271785.1 Procambarus virginalis | reverse complement strand
CTGAGTGAATGGTCCAACAAATGGCTGTTGAAGTTCAACCCGAGTAAATGCAAAGTAATGAAACTAGGCGGTGGAAACAGGAGGCCAGACACAGGATACAGAATAGGAGATGAAGTACTTAATGAAACGGACAGAGAGAAAGATCTAGGAGTTGATATCACATCAAACCTGTCTCCTGAAGCCCACAAAAAGAATAACGTCTGCGGCATATGCGAGGCTGGCTAACATCAGAACGGCGTTCAGGATCCTGTGTAAGGAATCATTCAGAATCTTGTACACCACATATGTAAGACCAATCCTGGAGTATGCGGCCCCAGCATGGAGCCCGTACCTTGTCAAGCACAAGGCGATGCTGGAAAAAGTCCAAAGGTATGCCACTAGACTAGTCCCAGAACTAAGAGGCATGAGTTATGAGGAAAGGCTGCGGGAAATGCATCTTACGGCACTGGAAGACAGAAGAGTAAGGGGAGACATGATCACAACCTACAAAATCCTCAGAGGATTCGACCGGGTAAACAAGGATAAACTATTCAACACTGGTGGGACGCGAACAAGGGGACACAGGTGGAAACTGAGTACCCACATGAGCCACAGAGACGTTCGAAGGAACTTTTTCAGTGTCAGAGTTGTTAACGGATGGAATGCATTAGGCAGTGATGTGGTGGAGGCTGACTCCATACACAGTTTCAAGTGTAGATATGATAGAGCCCAGTAGGCTCAGGAATCTGTACACCTGTTGATTGACAGTTGAGAGGCGGGACCAAAGAGCCAAAGCTCAACCCTCGCAAGCACAAATAGGTGAGTACAAATAGGTGAGTACACACGTTCTGCAACAAACTACAGTTGGACTCGGACAAAACTTCAATAATGGTCTTGAGAAGTGGTTAATAGGGTTTAACTGGAGCAAGTGTAATGTAATGAAGCTGGGTGCTAGCAACAATAGGCAGGACATAAGGAAGTTTTCAAATATAGAAAATGACCAAAAATTTAATATCACATCGAGGCTGTTTTATTAACCATGTTGCACGCGCAACAACATCAACACTGCAACTGACGTTATAAATGTGAACAATGAGTCGTTGAGGTCCCTGCATACCACGTATGTCAGACCAGTTCTGGCATGTGCATCTCCAGTGTGAAATACACATCTCGTCAACCACAGACTCATTCCTGAGCCCAATAGGCTCAGGAATCTGTACATCAGTTGGTTGACGATTGAGAGGCGGGACCAAAGAGCTAGAACTCAACCCCCGCAAGTACAACTAGGTGCGTTCAGCACCAAGCTGGTGTAAGCTTATTGGAGTGTCACTAGAGCTGAGAGGTATGAGCTATGAGGAAAGCTTAGGCAAATAACGCCCGTTATTTCTAGTAATACAACGAAAAGAAAACATGATCTCGTCATATAAAATACTCGAGGAAACAAGCGGACACAGTTGAAAACTAGAAAGAACCACAGAGATATTAGAACAAATCTCTCCCTCAAAAATATACCAATGGAGTCGAGAAAATATATAAAACTTATATTGAAGGTTGAGAGGCTGGACCGAGCAGCTGAAGCTCAACCCCCACAAGCACAACCAGGTGAGTACAGTACACCCCAGCAGTCACCCATCACAGTACACAGTACCACCCAGCAGTCACCCGTCACAGTACACAGTACCCCCAGCAGTCACCCGTCACAGTACACAGTACACCCAGCAGTCACCCATCACAGTACACAGTACCACCCAGCAGTCACCCATCACAGTACACAGTACCACCCAGCAGTCACCCATCACAGTACACAGTACCACCCAGCAGTCACCCATCACAGTACACATTACCCCCCAGCAGTCACCCATCACAGTACACAGTACACCCCAGTAGTCACCCGTCACAGTACACAGTACACCCCAGCAGTCACCCGTCACAGTACACAGTACACCCCAGTAGTCACCCGTCACAGTACACAGTACACCCCAGCAGTCACCCGTCACAGTACACAGTACACCCCAGCAGTCACCCGTCACAGTACACAGTACACCCCAGCAGTCACCCGTCACAGTACACAGTACACCCCAGCAGTCACCCGTCACAGTACACAGTACCACCCAGTAGTCACCCATCACAGTACACAGTACCACCCAGCAGTCACCCATCACAGTACACAGTACCCCCAGCAGTCACCCGTCACAGTACACAGTACCCCCAGCAGTCACCCATCACAGTACACAGTACCCCCAGCAGTCACCCATCACAGTACACAGTACCCCCAGCAGTCACCCATCACAGTACACAGTACCCCAGCAGTCACCCATCACAGTACACAGTACCACCCAGAAGTCACCCGTCACAGTACACAGTACCCCCAGCAGTCACCCATCACAGTACACAGTACCCCCAGCAGTCACCCATCACAGTACACAGTACCCCCAGCAGTCACCCATCACAGTACACAGTACCCCAGCAGTCACCCATCACAGTACACAGTACCACCCAGCAGTCACCCGTCACAGTACAC
>WNGS01026605.1:0-16784 GCA_020271785.1 Procambarus virginalis | reverse complement strand
TTGACGATTAACACTAAACAACATACAACCCTCAACTAAGACCTAACAATCGACTTGAAATGGTCCAGGACGGACCGAAACGTCGTCGTCCCTTCACCTCCTAGTGTGTGGTCTGGTCAACATACTTAGCCACGTTATTGTGACTCATCGCCTGCAAGACCTAACAACCCCCCCCCCCCCTGACACTGCTTGACTCCTGAAGAACAACAAACCAATGACGTAACACGTCACGTCTACCAATAAGGCAAACCGTCAAAAACGTATTCCTTGAAGCAAAACCCGAAAGATTACTAATTATAAAACAGAACCCCCTAAGTTTATAACACGTCTTGAATTGGCCAATTGGGCTCTGACAATGCTTCCCACTTAATGTTCTTATCGTCTGAAAGGTCCTATTGCCAACAAAAATACGTCCCGCGCAACCAAAGGGTTAAAAGCCGGGGCTGAGTGGGTGATTCCCCAGAGAGTGACCGCAGAATCTGCTCCAGCAGACACTGAAGTAAGCTACAATACCTTAAACATCTTTTTTTCTACAACTTGTGGCCCTGAGCCATTAGCCGAAACCTCTTGTTGGACTTTTATGAAGTAGTTTTAAAGCTTTCTAGGATATTTGCTCGCAGCTTGTGGAGTTTGCCTTGAGGTAGAGCCACACACCTGGTGGATCCTCACACACCTGGTGGTTACACACACCTGGTGGATCCTCACACACCTGGTGGATCCTCACACACCTGGTGGATCCTCACACACCTGGTGGCTACACACACCTTGTGGATCCTCACACATCTGGTGGTTCTCCACACCTGGTGGCTCCACACACACCTGGTGCATCCTCACACACCTGGTGGTTCTCCACACCTGGTGGATCCTCACACACCTGGTGGCTACACACACCTTGTGGATCCTCACACATCTGGTGGTTCTCCACACCTGGTGGATCCTCACACATCTGGTGGCTCCACACACACCTGGTGGCTCCACACACACCTGGTGCATCCTCACACACCTGGTGGTTCTCCACACCTGGTGGATCCTCACACACCTGGTTGTTCTCCACACCTGGTGGCTCCACACATACCTGGTGGTTCCACACACCTGGTGACTCCACACACCTGGTGGCTCCACACACCTGGTGGATCCTCACACCTGGTACATATCGACACCTGGTGGCTCCTCACCTGGTGCAGCCCCACACCTGGTGGAGCCCCACACCTGGTGGCTCCACACACCTGGTGGCTCCACACACCTGGTGGCTCCACACACCTGATGGAGCATGATGGTATGGTACCTGCAAGGTTGGAGTTCCTAAAATTTTCAGTCATTTTCCACTTGTGTCAGAAAAATCTCCATCAACTTCACCCATAACCATGATTTTACATATTTTTTACATTAATTGGTTTAAAATAAAGCTCACTTTGCCGATCATAATTTCAATAGCGGGAAATATAACATAAAACAAAATGTACAGAACTAATTTATGACTTGGAAATGATAATTCAGACATGAATTGAAACATTAGACAGTTCCGTTTCAAAACACAAATGCTGCCATTACTGTTATTAATTCAGCTTCAGCACCGTGTGTGTGTGTGTGTGTACGTGAGTGTGTCCTTGTGTGTGTGAGTACGTGAGTGTGTTCTTATGTGTGTGTACGTGAGTGTGTCCTTGTGTGTGTGTGTACGTGAGTGTGTCCTTGTGTGTGTGTGTATGTGAGTGTGTCCTTGTGTGTGTGTACGTGAGTGTGTGTGTGTGTGTGTGTACGTGAGTGTGTCCTTGTGTGTGTGTGTACGTGAGTGTGTCCTTGTGTGTGTGTACGTGAGTGTGTCCTTGTGTGTGTGTACGTGAGTGTGTGTGTGTGTGTACGTGAGTGTGTCCTTGTGTGTGTGTGTACGTGAGTGTGTGTGTGTGTGTGTACGTGAGTGTGTCCTTGTGTGTGTGTACGTGAGTGTGTCCTTGTGTGTGTGTGTACGTGAGTGTGTCCTTGTGTGTGTGTACGTGAGTGTGTCCTTGTGTGTGTGTGTGTACGTGAGTGTGTCCTTGTGTGTGTGTATACGTGAGTGTGTGTGTGTGTGTGTACGTGAGTGTGTCCTTGTGTGTGTGTGTACGTGAGTGTGTCCTTGCATCTCATGCACCTAGATGACTTAGTTATAGCGGCCTAGGATGGTCCAGCCTCCCGCCACAGCCTGCTAAAACAAAATCACTCATACTAACGCTGTGGTTGACAGTACAAATATGCCTCAAATATTTGTACTTGTCACCAGAAAGTTGACTTTTGTAATAATGACTTTGCACAATCAGGAAGAGTTTTTTTTATATATTTATGTTAATAAAAATGAACCTAACTATCCTAGGCTTAATGCACGTTATCTGAGCCGTAATATAGTACAAATATATGCTATACTATTCCTAGGAATATTTAAGTTTGGTTCTTAGTTTTAATTTTCTTCTGGAATCTTTACAAAAAAAAGTATACAAAAGCTGCTAACTGAAGCTCCTATATTACTATATATTGCTCCTGAATTCCTATATATTGCTACTTTTGGCTAAAGTTACAAGAACTACCAACCACTACAGGCGGACGGGTCTGGCTCCCCATAGCAACCCTATCTTACCCATGGCTCTCTGGGAGGCTGCAGGGTGACCTGTCTCACCTCCCTGGCTCTCTGGGAGGCTCCAGGGTGACCTGTCTCACCTCCCTGGCTCTCTGGGAGGCTGCAGGGTGACCTGTCTCACCTCCCTGGCTCTCTGGGAGGCTCCAGGGTGACCTGTCTCACCTCCCTGGCTCTCTGGGAGGCTGCAGGGTGACCTGTCTCACCTCCCTGGCTATAAGGACAAGGAGGACGCGCTGCCAGAGCAGTGAGAGGGTGTACAACAGGCGCGGACATCCTCAACACTGAAGATGTACTCTGAATAATGCCTGGGCATCGTGGTTGTAGGAATTGAAAACACTGTTGTTAGCAGTGAAGGACAGAGAAGGTGGCATAGTGGTGACCATAGTGTGTAGGGGAGATGATGACCCCGTGGTGGTGACCCCGTGGTGGTGACCCTGGGCATCTCCGGGTCTGTGAGACAGATGGCGCCAAGGGAATGACCGCCAGACAACACAGCAATAACAGCTGCACAGAGCCGGCAGCAGCAGCAGCAAGGCGACAGCTGGCCAAGAACAGCAAAAAAGCAACAGCAAGTCAGCTGGAGCCGGTTGACATCCGAACTCCCGGCCCCGCTTCAGTTATCCGAGACACCAGAGAATACGGTTTCGCTTAAGAAATATCCTAACTTAGTTTGGACGAAGCAAGAGGGGTGGTGCCGGGGTGGGGGGAGGGGTGATGGTGGCGCCCCCAGCACGGTGTCACGGGCGGGTCTCTAAGACCCCTCAATGTTCCATGTGGACTCTTGCATTAACTTCCTCTGTTCAAGCTTGCGACATCTTTTCTCCTCACGCCCTTCTAACGTCCCATGTTGCAGGTTGCAACATCCGGATGATGCCCAAAGCGTCCCACACACTGACCCTGGAACCGTCAGCCTTACTTCCTCTGAAGTCAGCCACTGACACGTGAACCACAAGCCTTACTTGCCTGAAAGTCCTGTTCTGAGTCTATAAAGACTAAGCCTGGCTTGCCAGAAAGATCACCCATGAAACTTGTAACATCAGCCTTACTTCCCAAAAAGTCCTCCTCTGAGACTTTAAAGATTAGCCTCGCAAAAAGACTCTTGTGTCTGCTCCAGAGACGTCTGCCTGGAAGCCATAGGATAATTATGAACTTCAGAACTTTTCCCGAGAAAATATATTTTGGAAGAGAATTTGTTGATGTGTGTAGAGAAAGTTCAAGGACTCGCTTCCTTCAATTACCACACTGTAAGACGCGGTCATTAGTTCTGCACACACATATGTAGGACTCACATATATATATGTACATCCCACACATGGAGGTGTGGTTATGATTGTGTGTCTGTGTTTGAGAAAACCAGGAACGACGCCCAAGTTAGCGAAGGGCGCTTTCAAACGTGTCCTCTTTAGCGTGAACTGTGGTACACACACACACACACACACACCACACACACCACACACACACACACACACACACAACACCCACACACACACACCACACACACCCACTCCTCACACACACACACACACACTCTCACACCACACACACACACCACCCCACCACACACCACACACACACACACACACCACACACACACACACCCACACACACAACACACACACACACACCCAACACACACACAAACACACAACACACACACACACACACACACACAGCACAGAACTTTGTAACACAGCACAACATGGGTTCAGGGATGGCAGGTCCTGCCTCACAGGGTTACTTGAATTCTACGACCAGGCAACAAAAATAAGGCAAGAAAGAGAAGGGTGGGCAGACTGCATATTTTTGGATTGTCAGAAAGCCTTTGATACAGTGCCACACAAGAGGCTAGTGAAAAGCTGGAGATGCAGGCTGGAGTGAAAGGGAAGGTACTCCGTTGGATACAGGAGTACCTAAGCAACAGGAGACAAAGAGTCAGTGTGAGGGGTGAGGTCTCAGATTGGCGAGACGTTACGAGTGGAGTCCCGCAGGGGTCAGTCCTTGGACCTATACTGTTTCTGATATATGTAAATGATCTCCCAGAGGGTATAGAATCGTTTCTCTCAATGTTTGCCGATGATGCAAAAATTATGAGGAGGATTGAAACTGAGGACGATAGTAGGAGGCTACAAGACGACCTAGACAGACTGAGTGAATGGTCCAACAAATGGCTGTTGAAGTTCAACCCGAGTAAATGCAAAGTAATGAAACTAGGCAGTGGAAACAGGAGGCCAGACACAGGATACAGAATAGGAGATGAAGTACTTAATGAAACGGACAGAGAGAAAGATCTAGGAGTTGATATCACACCAAACCTGTCTCCTGAAGCCCACATAAAAAGGATAACATCTGCGGCATATGCGAGGCTGGCTAACATCAGAACAGCGTTCAGGAACCTGTGTAAGGAATCATTCAGAATCTTGTACACCACATATGTAAGACCAATCCTGGAGTATGCAGCCCCAGCATGGAGCCCGTACCTTGTCAAGCACAAGACGAAGCTGGAAAAAGTCCAAAGGTATGCCACTAGACTAGTCCCAGAACTAAGAGGCATGAGTTACGAGGAAAGGCTGCGGGAAATGCACCTTACGACACTGGAAGACAGAAGAGTAAGGGGAGATATGATCACAACCTACAAAATCCTCAGAGGAATCGACCGGGTAGACAAGGACAAACTATTCAACACTGGGGGGACGCGAACAAGGGGACACAGGTGGAAACTGAGTACCCACATGAGCCACAGAGACGTTAGAAGGAACTTTTTCAGTGTCAGAGTAGTTAACGGATGGAATGCATTAGGCAGTGATGTGGTGGAGGCTGACTCCATACACAGTTTCAAGTGTAGATATGATAGAGCCCAGTAGGCTCAGGAATCTGTACACCAGTTGATTGACAGTTGAGAGGCGGGACCAAAGAGCCAAAGCTCAACCCCCGCAAGCACAAATAGGTGAGTACAATAGGTGAGTACACACACACACACACACACACACACACACACACCACACACACACACACACACCACACACACACACACACACACCACACACACACACACACACATTGGGATACATTTCATATAAATTTCACAGGTNAATTAGATGAGTGCACACACACACAGCCAGAGGGGGCTGGCTGGCTGAGTGGACATCACTCTAGACGCTCTAGACTCGTGAAATTAGGGACGGGGTTCGATCCCGGCAGCCGGCGGAAAAACAAATGAGCAGAGTTTCCTTCACCCTGATGCCCCTGTTCCCTAGCAGTAAATAGGTACCTGGGAGTTAGACAGCTGCTACGGCTACTTCCCGGGGGGTGTTTGTGTGTGTGAAAAAAAAATTAGTAGTTAGTAACAGTTGAGAGGCGGGCCGAAAGAGCAGAACTCAACCCCCGCAAGCACATCAAGGTAAATACAATTAGGTGAATACACACATGGGGCGAGCGAAGAGGTGCAGAACAACAGACAGAGTACATAGAGGTACAAATACCTCAGACAGGGCACAAAACAGTTACACAGTTCCAAACGTCATTAAAGGCCTCTGAGAAGAAGCAAACAATATTCATGAAAACTTCCTTCAAAGGCCTCTTCTGGGATCACTCAAAGTCACAACAAAAGATTTGATAAATGATAACAAGGTGCATTGCAAAATTGTTGTTGCACACGACCTCTGCAATGCAAGAAGCATTTAAAGACTGCAGTGTAAGAAAGTTGCAGCGAAGGACAGACTGGGATAAAGTGTGAGCCTCACAGACAACTTATCATACACTTTTAACTCGACACTTCCTTAATGCACAAGATGCCATACTTCACCCAGTTTTGGCGACCCTGGGCGATAAGGAGGCAGGCAGGGAGGGAGGCAGGCAGGGAGGGGCAGGGAGGGAGGCAGGCAGGGAGGGAGGCAGGGAGGGAGGCAGGCAGGTCGGTCAGGGAGACACACTGACTCCCTCACTACCATCACGACAAAAGCGTGGCATACAGCCTTTAAAAGCATCAATTAATCATTTTATTAACGTTTGACACTCTTGACAAGACCCCCTGATGACTCTGGCAGTAAAGTATGGCACTGATCACTATGGCAGAAACGTGTGTGGCACTCTTATCAACGGTCACGATAGTTTAGCTCCCAGATATGACAATGATGCAAAGGCACCAATGACTGACTTAAGGCTCGCCCATCGTGAAGTAGCACAGACAGACTCTCTTCTGTTCCTTAGCGATTACAATATAACAGCTGATTCACATCTATGTGTGAAACGGATTAATATCCCAACCAATGGGAAGGACGCTTCAGTGCCCTCGTTCCTACTCGCGCTTCACTCAGACGAGGGGACACCATCGGCGTGCTTAGTACACAAATCACCATAATTTTTATAAGCACTATACCATTATTCATGTAGTTCCAGGACTATGGAAAGCACCATATATATCCCCAGATCTGTGCAGTTACCCATGCTGTTCCCTGAGCTGCAAATCACCATACACTTCCCACCAGGAATATGCAAATCATACGCCGTCTCCTGAGTGTATATACACCAAGTAGCTACACATTACCATTCTCCATGCACCGAGACTATATATAAAGGTTCCTTGTTGATGTCGCTGTGTCAGGCGGGAGGTATTGTGTATTGACACATGCTTGCGCTATGTCATGACTACGGGCTCACCATAGCCCGTGCTGCTTGGAATTTTGTTCCAGGTTGCTAATCTTTAACAACAACAACAACAGCTATGTCATGGGTCTCTATCAGGGGGGAAGGGGACTTAGCTAAGATGTCAATGTTTTTTCTGAGTTTCTGTGACATTTCATTACCATGCCATTGTCACTTTATTGGTCATTATGATGCCATTATCATGTCATTGTAACTTTATTGTCAGTTTCGTGTGACAAGCATAGTATTAGGGGTCTTGTAGTACAGTTGGCTTCGTTCTGGATTTACACTCGGGGATCTCGGGTTCAAGTCCCAGAAGGGACAGAAATAGTTAGGCAAGTTTCCTTTCACCTCATGCCTCACCGGAGACGCAACACTGTCTTACAGACGTGGCTGGGGAGTCGCCGCAACACTACCCACTGGTCGCAACACTAACCTTAGTTCGACGTTGAATTGACGTAGTATTTTGACCCTATAGAGTTAGACATGCACCAACAAGCTCATTGTCATTATACTCCGATAGGTTAGTATGAAGGAAACAATTGTTGTTTACAAACAACAGATTAGCAACAATTGAAACGGTTTTAAGTTATTATAAATAACTTGAAGACTGTCGTCAAGAATGATTGCAAATCAACACGAGGAAACGACTCTTTTTAAAGGCGATGAGTCACAATAACGGGGCTGAAGAATGTTGATCAGACCACACACTAGAAGGTGAAGGGGCGACGACGTTTCGGTCCGTCATGGACCATTCTCAAGTCGATTGAGAATGGTCCAGGACGGACTGAAACGTCGTCGTCCCTTCACCTTCTAGTGTGTGGTCTGGTCAACACTCTTTATCAAACTTTTGCTTTCTGAAAATCTTTAGATTTGGTGTTGATTTGTAATCATTCTTTGGCAGCTGTGTTTAAGTTATTTATAATAATTTCAAACTGTTTAAACGTCTGAGATTTCTTTGTAGAGATCCAGTTAACACCCAGTTAGTGTCGTAATTCACTCTCACCCTTCACTCACTCTCTCTTACACCTACTCATTAGTAGTGCATTTAGTCAGTATCCTACACTGTGTGTCGTGAGCCGACAGTGTCATTCACCAAGTGTCATGCATCCAGTCACTGCCACACACACCCAGTCACTGCCACACACACCCAGTCAGTGCCACACACACCCAGTCAGTGCCACACACACCCAGTCAGTGTCACACACACCCAGTCAGTGCCACACACACCCAGTCACTGCCACACACACCCAGTCAGTGCCACACATACCCAGTCAGTGCCACACACACCCAGTCACTGCCACACACACCCAGTCACTGCCACACACACCCAGTCAGTGCCACACACACCCAGTCACTGCCACACACACCCAGTCACTGCCACACACACCCAGTCACTGCCACACACACCCAGTCACTGCCACACACACCCAGTCAGTGCCACACACACCCAGTCACTGCCACACACACCCAGCCACTGCCACACACACCCAGTCAGTGCCACACACACCCAGTCACTGCCACACACACCCAGTCAGTGCCACACACACCCAGTCACTGCCACACACACCCAGTCACTGCCACACACACCCAGTCACTGCCACACACACCCAGTCAGTGCCCACACACCCAGTCACTGCCACACACACCCAGTCAGTGCCACACACACCCAGTCACTGCCACACACACCCAGTCAGTGCCACACACACCCAGTCACTGCCACACACACCCAGTCACTGCCACACACACCCAGTCACTGCCACACACACCCAGTCAGTGCCACACATACCCAGTCACTGCCACACACACCCAGTCACTGCCACACACGCCCAGTCACTGCCACACACACACACCCAGTCACTGCCACACACACACCCAGTCACTACCAAACACACCCAGTCACTGCCACACACACCCAGTCACTGCCACACACACCCAGTCACTGCCACACACACCCAGTCACTGCCACACACACCCAGTCACTGCCACACACACCCAGTCACTGCCACACACCCAGTGACTGCCACACACACCCAGTCACTGCCACACACCCAGTGACTGCCACACACACCCAGTCACTGCCACACACCCAGTGACTACCACACACACCCAGTCACTGCCACACACCCAGTCACTGCCACACACACCCAGTCACTGCCACACACCCAGTGACTACCACACACACCCAGTCACTGCCACACACCCAGTCACTGCCACACACACCCAGTCACTGCCACACACACCCAGTCAATGCCACACACCCAGTGACTGCCACACACACCCAGTCACTGCCACACACACCCAGTCACTGCCACACACACCCAGTCACTGCCACACAGGGCCAGGTAGCCTGGTGGATAGCGCGCAGGATTCGTAATTCTGTGGCGCGGGTTCGATTCCCGCACCCGGCAGAAACAAATGGGTAAAGTTCTTTCACCCTGAATGCCCCTGTTACCTAGCAGTAAATAGGTACCTGGGAGTTAGTCAGCTGTCACGGGCTGCTTCCTGGGGTGTGGTGTGTGGTGGTGTAAAAAAAAAAAAAAAAAAGTAGTTAGTGTAGTTAGTAAACAGTTGAGAGGCGGGCCTAAAGAGCAAAGCTCAACCCCCGTAAAATACATCTAAGTGAATACACACCCAGTGACTGCCACACACACAGTCACTGCCACACACACAACAAGTCACTGCCACACACCCAGTGACTGCCACACACCCAGTCACTGCCACACACCCAGTCACTGCCACACACACCCAGTCACTGCCACACACCAGTGACTGCCACACACACCCAGTCCACTGCCACACACACCCAGTCACTGCCACACACCCAGTGACTGCCACACACACCCAGTCACTGCCACACACACCCAGTCACTGCCACACACCCAGTGACTGCCACACACACCCAGTCACTGCCACACACCCAGTCACTGCCACACACCCAGTGACTACCACACACACACAGTCACTGCCACACACCCAGTCACTGCCACACACACCCAGTCACTGCCACACACACCAGTCACTGCCACACACACCCAGTCAGTGCCACACACACCCAGTCAGTGCCACACACACACAGTCACTGCCACACACACCCAGTCACTGCCACACACACCCAGTCACTGCCACACACCCAGTGACTACCACACACACACACAGTCACTGCCACACACCCAGTCAGTGCCACACACACCCAGTCAGTGCCACACACACCCAGTCACTGCCACACACACTCGCCCTTACACTCAGGTGTACAAAAGGGTGCCCGGAACACCACTAGCCCCGTTACTCTATGTCAAGCTTCTGCCCGAGCTTGTAACTAATTAAACGGAATTCCGAAGCTCTTTTATTAATATTGTGAGTCGGGATGGCACCGCCGTCAGCAGCTCCCCAGCGCCGCCACCACTGTACTCACATTATATTGTTCTGAAGCGGTTTTTAAATCTTGTTCTGGCAGCTAGCGTTCAATTATTTTTGGTTTTACTGGTGGTGGGAAGGCGCCTGCTTACGGTGTTGGTTTGTGTGTGTGTGTGTGTGTGTGTGTGTGTGTGTGTGTGTGTGTGTGTGTGTGGTGTGTGTGTGTGTGTGTGTGTGTGTGTGTGTACTCACTTAGTTGTACTCACCTGGTTGTGTTTGCGGGGGTTGAGCTCTGGCTCTTTGGTCCCGCCTCTCAACCGTCAATCAACAGGTGTACAGGTTCCTGAGCCTATTGGGCTCTATCATATCTACATTTGAAACTGTGTATGGAGTCAGCCTCCACCACATCACTTCCTAATGCATTCCATTTTTCAACCACTCTGACACTAAAAAAGTTCTTTCTAATATCTCTGTGGCTCATTTGGGCACTCAGTTTCCACCTGTGTCCCCTAGTGCGTGTGCCCCTTGTGTTAAATAGCCTGTCTTTATCTATCCTATCAATTCCCTTCAGAATCTTGAATGTGGTGATCATATCCCCCCTAACTCTTCTGTCTTCCAGCGAAGTGAGGTTTAATTCCCGTAGTCTCTCTTCGTAGCTCATACCTCTCAGCTCGGGTACTAGTCTGGTGGCAAACCTTTGAACCTTTTCCAGTTTAGTCTTATCCTTGACTAGATATGGACTCCATGCTGGGGCTGCATACTCCAGGATTGGCATGACATATGTGGTATACAAAGTTCTGAATGATTCTTTACACAAGTTTCTAAAGGCCGTTCTTATGTTGGCCAGCCTGGCATATGCCGCTGATGTTATCCTCTTGATATGGGCTGCAGGAGACAGGTCTGGCGTGATATCAACCCTCAAGTCTTTTCTTTCTCTGACTCCTGAAGAATTTCCTCTCCCAGATGATACCTTGTATCTGGCCTCCTGCTCCCTACACCTATCTTCATTACATTACATTTGGTTGGGTTAAACTCTAACAACCATTTGTTCGCCCATTCCTTCAGCTTGTCTAGGCCTTCTTGAAGCCTCAAACAGTCCTCTTCTGTCTTAATCCTTCTCATAATTTTGGCATCGTCAGCAAACATTGAGAGAAATGAATCTACACCCTCCGGGAGATCATTTACATATATCAGAAACAAGATAGGACCGAGTACAGAGCCCTGTGGGACTCCACTGGTGACTTCACGCCAATCGGAGGTCTCACCCCTCACCGTAACTCTCTGCTTCCTATTGCTTAGGTACTCCCTTATCCACTGGAGCACCTTACCAGCTACACCTGCCTGTCTCTCCAGCTTATGTACCAGCCTCTTGTGTGTGTGTGTGTGGGTGTTATATATATATATATATATATATATATATATATATATATATATATATATATATATATATATATATATATATATATATATATATATATATATATATATATATATATATATATATATTATAGATGAAAAAATGTATATCGGTAAGAAAGGCTGGGGTCCAAGAGCTCAGTTCCGCCTTAAAAATAATAAATTCACAAGAACTGGTGCAGGAAAAAGAAAATCAGTGTATATACACCAAGAAGTAGGGTACACCTCTCAGTGTATATACACCAAGAAGCAGGGTACACCTCTCAGTGTATATACACCAAGAAGCTGGGTACACCTCTCAGTGTATATACACCAAGAAGCAGGGTACACCTCTCAGTGTATATACACCAAGAAGCAGGGTACACCTCTCAGTGTATATACACCACAAACACAAATTTCCTATTTACAAAAAGTAATGAGAGACTTTAATACAACACGATTTAAAAAAAAAATATTTTAGCTGAAAGTTCGCATAACTATTGGAAATTGTCGACGTATTTATGTAACCTGTGACTGGTAATGGTGAAATTTGTGCAAGATAGATGACGGTAAATCTAAATGGCCGAAATTAAAATATTTCTGTCGCATTGCAAGCTCTGGTTAGGACGGATGGGAACTGAACGTTGGACCTCTCTGTTCCTGCGTGTTCCGTGGTGATGCAATGGGCCTTCCTGCTGATTCAATAGACCTTCGTGCTGATTCAATAGACCTTCGTGTTGATTCAATAGACCTTCGTGCTGATTCAATAGACTTTCGTACTGATTCAATAGACCTTCTTGCTGATTCAATAGACCTTCGTGCTGATTCAATAGACCTTCGTGCTGATTCAATAGACCTTCGTGTTGATTCAATAGACCTTCGTACTGATTCAATAGACCTTCTTGCTGATTCAATAGACCTTCGTACTGATTCAATAGACCTTCGTGCTGATTCAATAAACCTTCATGCTGATTCAATAGACCTTCATGCTGATTCAATAGACCTTCGTGCCGATTCATGGACATAAAGAGTTCCCGGACAATAAACTATACCCCCCTCCCCCCTCTGCTTATAAGTGAGTTTACATAATGTATACTAAATACCTTCACATACTCCACTATATCGGCTTTCAAATGTATTTGTATAAAGAACATTTATTATTATTAACCGCGATATATATTACTGGTAATACCTTGACATCGTTGGACAGGATCGTTGTCATTATGTCACTGTCACCTGTGTCATACCAGTCATTTGTTTGTGTAAACTGTTGGTCATTTGTTTCTATCATTTTAAATAGAATGATGAGTGACTTACATTATTTGGTGTGTCTGATTGTTATGGTGTACTGATGGTGTTAGAATTGTTAGGTAACGATGGTCTAGATTGGTTAGGTGACGAGGGTTAGGTAGGTTACGTTAGGTTAGGTTAGGTTAGGTTAGGTTAGGTTAGGTGACGATAGGTTAGGTTTGGGGAATGGATTGGGTAAGTTTGGTGTGACGGTAGATTATGAAAGATTTATTTCATTAGAAGAGAAGGGGGATAAATTAGGCTAGGTTAGGTTAGGTTAGGTTAAGTTAGGTTAAGTTAGGTTAAGTTAGGTTAAGTTAGGTTAAGTTAGTTAAGTTAGGTTAAGTTAGGTTAGGTTACGTTAGTTAGGTTAAGTTAGTTTAAGTTAGGTTAAGTATGGGGCCCTGGGTCTCTTTGTTTTCTGAATTCTATTTACGCTTTTGTCAGTGAATCAGGGAACTTATGACCCCCCATAGAGTTACCGTTGCGGTGCCTGTTCAACATCGCCGGTGTAGCCTGTTTGTTGATGTAAGTGGCAAGCGTTGCTAATGTCTACATGAGCCAGAGTTGCAAATATATCAATGTTGACGTACCTGTGTACCCTAGTGTGTGAGTGTGTGTGTGTGTGTGTGTGTACTCACCTAGTTGTACTCACCTAGTTGTGCTTGCGGGGTTGAGCTCTGGCTCTTTGGTCCCGCCTCTCAACCGTCAATCAACAGGGTACAGTTTCCTGAGCCTAATGGGCTCTATCATATCTACATTTTTGAAACTGTGTATGGAGTCAGCCTCCACCACATCGCTTCCTAATGCATTCCATTTGTCAACCACTCTGACACTAAAAAAGTTCTTTCTAATATCTCTGTGGCTCATTTGGGCACTCAGCTTCCACCTGTGTCCCCTAGTGCGTGTGCCCCTTGTGTTAAACAGCCTGTCTTTATCAACCCTGTCGATTCCCCTGAGAATCTTGTGTGTGGTGTGTGTGTGTGTGTGTGTGGTGTGTGTGTGTGTGTGTGTGTGGTGTGTGTGTGTGTTGTGTGTGTGTGGTGTGTGGACCAGCACAGGCCGGAAGTGAGCTTAACTCCTGTTTTGAAGTCTTGAGGATCGTTAAAAGGACTTTAGATTGTGTATTGGGTAGCACACTCGCCTCGTAAGCGAGAGGACCTGGGTTCGAGTACTGGGCAGTGTGGGACTATTAGGCACCGGTCTGGTTAGGGGTTAACAATAATAATAATAATAATATTACCTTAACTCTTCCAGTCAGTATATCGCATCTTATGCGGATTAACCAAACCGGTAAAAATGCGACGATTTAATACGAACTAAACCATCGTAATGTTGACGTTATCTACGCATCAACCAATATAAGTTAAGTGGGTTGATTTAAGCGTTCAAGTTCAAGCGTTTATGTCTAAAGCAAAAACTTTTTTGAGTGGGGGGGGGGGGGGGTAGAGAGTTGCAAGTGTAGAGAGCGGGGAGCATTGTGAGGCAGCAGCAGATGTCACACACATGACTTTTAACATTGACAGAAGCGAGAGCCAGAGTGGCCCGTCAGCCACATGTCAGTCAACTTCGGGATATTTAGCTGTGTTCTTACGCCTTTTGCAAGTTGCCTTTGTAGTGAGCCATTACCAGCTGTTGTGGTGGCTTACGGCCGCTATTGTCACAGCGTCGTGTAGTGAGCTGTTGCCTCCTGACCGTCTCACAGTGACAGCCACACCGGACCCGTCCACACGCCCGTCACTCTTACTGTCAGCTCTCCAATGGCCATCGGACACCAAGACAAGAGAAAACACTCAAGTGGTTGAAACCTGGCGCCGCTGATCAAAAGACGCGCGATTTGTTGAGAATCTTGCCATGGAATGAGCAGAGGATTGTATCGTAGAGTGAGGGTTATGCTGGTGGCCACGCTACACACACCCCACAACATTCTAAGCATTAAGGTCCGCAAAATACTTTTACAACTAAATATTATTTCGCTGAGTTTTTCTCATTGAATCACTGAGATCACAAATCATCACCGTCCGCGTAATCTCTAAACATCCAGTCGTAATGCCAGGCACTAATTCTAAGCCGTGGGATTTCTCTAGTACCAAAATTAGTTGCAGTCACGAGACTCATTAGATAGTTAAACACGGCAACTTCCATCCGTAGACTTAACGCTCAGTGCAGACTGCTTATCACATGCCATCCTGCGAGATGGTGACCTATATTACCACTGCTACCTTATTCACTCTTGTGTTGATGATATCCTCAAAATGCATCCGGAATCTGCCAGTGCAGACTGCTTATCACATGCCTCTGTATGACTAACCATCCTGTGTGATGGTGATTTTCTAGCATCAACTAGTTAGCTTTTTTTTTGACACACTGTACTCCACTTCATATAGTCTAGGGTAGCTGCACTAATGCAGATGTACCTAAGGAATTATAAAAAAAAGAAAAAAAATTATCACATGCCTCTGTATGACTAACCATCTTGTGTGATGGGGATATTTTAGCATCACCTAGTTAGCTTTTTGACACACTTTGACTCCACTTCATATAGTCTAGGTAGCTGCACTAGTGCAGATGTACCTCATATCTTAATAAAAAAAAAAATCTCCAGTTCACAGTGTACCCAAAATTGCCAGTGCAGGCTACTGAACATATGGCCCTGTATGACTAACACCATCCTGCGATGGGGACCTTTATTACCACTGCTACATTATATCAATCTTGTGTTGATGATATCCTAAAATGCATCCGGAGTCTGCCAGTGCAGACTGCTTATCACATGCTCTGTATGACTAACCATCCTGTGTGATGGGGATTTTTTAGCATCACCTAGTTAGCTTTTTTGACACACTGTACTCCACCTTCATATAGTCTAGGGCAGCTGCACTAATGCACATGTACCTTATGTATAATAAAAAAAATCCAGTATGTGCTGATACATTTATATTCACTAGCGCAGCCCCGTCGAGTTCTCTATAGGGTTACTGGTCGTTATGACTGGCAGTTGTAATGTGTTCTGAGCTCAAGTGCCACTCCGACACTCAGGACCCCTGCAGGAGGGTCAGCTGTGTGTCTTCCTGGTCACCAGGGTGCCGTAGGGTGAGCCTCTAGGTCCACTTCCATATTCCCGACGGGTCCCGTCCAAGGGACCATCTCCCTCGTATCATCAGAGTACACTGAACTAGCACCACGGGGTCACAACCACATTCCAGTGCCCTAAAGGATTCCACCCTCTTGACGGGATTTACTAGAGCTGTCAGCTGCCCTCCAGAACCTTCCCGGGCAGCTCACCTGTGTTGTCGACCTCTGACACGTGATCTGCCCGTGGAGGATGATGTTCTAGAGTGTCGCGGTGCCCCCATTCGTGGGTCTTCCTCCACATGCAAACTGGACGATGGCCAGATAGGACACGTCCACGTGGACCAAAGTCAATGAGAGAGAGAGAGAGAGTGTTGGGTCCTGTCAGCCAATGTGGGGTGGCTACATGCTGGTACGGACG
>WNGS01026573.1:0-12344 GCA_020271785.1 Procambarus virginalis | reverse complement strand
CCCCAATAGGAAGAAAACGTACGTTATCTTGCGGGTTGATAAAATGGGGGAATCATTTAAAACCCCCCCACAGTATCATATTTGACCAAATAGTGTTTTTCCTCAACTCAAACAATGTGGGTTTATTATTCTACAGATATTTTCTAATGTCACTTAGGTGTTCACATTCATCTCAGGTAGATGGTCAAGGCGGCTGTCCGTCACTCTCACCACAGATTCTTCAACTCCGCTGTCACTGTTATTTCCATCCTAAATCTCCATGGATATTTGGTATCCAAGACGAATTCTTGCAGTTACTGATTCTCTCTCTCGTCCTCCTCCTCTTCCTCCCTAATGACTGGGATTGCCAGCTGCATACCATTTGTACCATCGTACAGATTCACTGGTTTGTGCTTCCATCCTCCTTTCCTCAGTTACCTGTCACGGTGATGTTGCCTGAGTACATATAGGTGACCCACACACACACACACACACACACACACACACACACACACACACACACACACACACACACACACACACACACACACACACACACACACACCACTCACACACACACACACACACACACACACCACACACACACACACACACCACACACAGGGGAATTCAGGGGAATGACCGGGTAAACAAGTTTGAACTATTCAACACTGGAGGGGCCGCGAACAAGGGGACACAGGTGGAAACTGAGTACCCAAATGAGCACAGAGACGTTAGAAAGAACTTTTTCAGTGTCAGAGTAGTTAGTAGATGGAATGCCACTAGGCAGTGATGTGGTGGAGGTTGACTCCATACACAGTTTCAAATGTAGATATGATAGAGCCCAGTAGGCTCAGGAATCCTGTACACTAGTTGATTGACAGTTGAGAGGCGGGACCAAAGAGCCAAAGCTCAACCCCCGCAAGCACAACTAGGTGAGTACAATTAGGTGAGTACACACACACACACACACACACACACACACACACACACACACACACACACAACACAACACACACACACACACACACACACACACACAACACACACACACACAACACACAACAAACAACCAGAATGATTCACTCAACACCGGAACACAGCGTCCAGCTCTACACACCTGGTGGGCGTTGTCCCTGATCCCCCCCCCCTCCCCCGCCCCTGCCTCGCCCCCTTCGCCCATCCCACCACAACATCCCTCTTCTCTAACCCCCTCCCTTCCCCCCATTAACCATAACCCCATCCCTCCGCCCCTCATCCTCCTCATCCTCCCGGCTCCAACCCCACCACAAGTACTTCTCTCAACGCTGCTATCTCTCTGCAGCTTTATAGACAATAGAACTGCTAGGCTTAATATCGGCAGCTACTTGGGGGACGTAATAGAACTGAATAGTGGAGTACCGCAAGGAAGCTGCTCTCCCCCACTCTATTCAACATATATACAGCTGACCTACCCCAACCCCAACATGAGAATACATCACATACGCCGACGATGTCACCCAAATAATTTGCCAACCGGGACCATCAAAACCGCTACTAGCCGACAAGACCAAGGCAGCAATTGAACTCATAAACAACTTTGAGAAGCAATGGAAAATTAGCACCAACAAACAAAAGTTCAGATAATACACATTGCGAAAAGAAACCCGGACCCCATCATTCTTGACAACCATCCGATCCAATATGGGAGGTAGGCAGAATACTGGGACTAATGATAAATAGAACAGGGGATACAAATTCATGTAAGGGACCGACTAAACAAAGCCAAAGTAGCATTAGGAAAACTGAGAAGATTCCGAAGCCTCAGTACTAACATTCAGATCCACCTATAAAGGCTCTAGTTCGGCCGCACTTAGAGTATCCCCCAGTACCACTACACACCATAAAGAAACTAACATGCAGAAACTGCAAGCAGTGCAAAATAAGGCGCTCAGGAGAGCAGCAAAACACCGTCCACCATATGATCAGACAATCCAGGAGCTCCATGAAACTCTTGAATATACAGCCACTAAACATCAGACTGCAGCACCAAGCCATCAGGGTGTGGAACACCATCGAAATGTTAGAGGACCCAATGTTAGAAAGATTACTCCAAGATGAGACGCCCCGCTCCCACAGCTGGTGGCCCAAGAGCCTCGATTCTCTGGATGATAACCCTGTCCCACAGTATATAATCCCCAGATGAGATTATATGTGTATATAGGAACAGTTCATACAAGTATATATATGAACAACTCGATAAATAATAATATGTATGAACATTCGACAATATAATAATTAAACAAAGAGCCTTAAACAGAACAACATGTGTGGAAGCATCAGGGAGTGTGTATATATGAATGCTACTCAGTATTCATCTATAGACATCCATATATGGTGAAACACATGTGAAGAACCTCTCACACACTCACAGCTCCCTGACAAGAGGGAGCCAGCTGCCAACACCCACACATCGTGTCAGCAAGGCGGACAGCCCGCCTGCTTTCATACCTCTCACTTTATTTCCCACTTCTATACTTCCCTTCACCTATGCCTCTCCTTCCTCTTTACTCCCCCCCCCCAAAAAAAAAAATGCCCTCTCCCTAAAATATCCCCATAACCCTCTCCCCTTCACGCCACCCTCTCTCCCATCCCCCAACAACCCCTCCCCTCGCCCCTTCCCCTCGCCCCTTCCCACGCTCCCCTCAGCTATCGATCACTGGCGCCATGACATAAACTGTATATTAGGAGCTCTACGAAGACCTGTGGTACGAACATTACCATTCTAGTTCGAGCCCCGATAGGATCCCTAGCAAAAGTCCTCATATTCTTAGCAGAGTTTCATAATTTCAAAAAATTGTTATGAGAAGAATCAAGACAGATGAAGATAGACAGAGACTACAGGACGACCTGGACAAACTGGAGGAATGGTCTACAAAATGGCTGCTAAAGTTCAACTCAGGAAAGTGTAAAGTAATGAAATTAGGTGAAGGGAGAAGGAGGCTGAACACAAGGTACCATCTTGGAGGTGAAATCCTGCAAGAGTCTAATAGAGAGAAAGATCAGGGGGTTGATATTACACCAAACTTGTGCCCAGAGGCCCACATCAAAAGGATATCATCAGCGGCATGTGCTAGATCGGCCAACATAAGAACTGTATTTAGAAACTTGTGTAAAGAGTCATTCAGGACCTTGTATACCACTTATGTCAGACCAATCCTGGAGTATACAGCTCCAGCCTGGAGTCCATACCTAGTTAAACACAAGACAAAGTTAGAGAAGATTTAGAGGTATGCCACTAGACTAGTCCCAGAACTGAGAGTTATGAGCTACGAGGAAAGGTTACGGGAGTTAAACCTCACGTTCCTGGAAGACAGAAGAGCTAGCGGAGATATGATTACCACCTACAAAATTCTCAGAGGAATTGACAGGTTGGACAAAAACAAACTATTTAGCATCGGTGTAACGCGAACAAGGGGGACACATGTGGAAACTGAGTACCCAAATGAACCAGAAACACATTAGAAATCATTTTTGTTCAGTGTCAGAGTAGTTAACAGATGGAATGCATTACGCAGTGATGTGGTGGAGGCTGACTCCATACACAGTTTCAAATGTAGGTATGATAGAGCCCAGTAGGCTCAGGAATCTCACCATCAGTTGATTGACAGCTGAGAGACGGGACCAAAGAGCCAGAGATCAACCCCCGCAAGCACAACTAGGTGAAGTTGTCCGGATTAATATCCTCCAAATTCTTCAGTATTTCAAAAGTTTGGGAGAGATCCGTCCTGTCATGTCTGGCTTGTACTGTCCTTAGCCCCTGTGGCCGCCTGTACAGCCCCCCCCCCCCCCCTCAACCGTTCCTGATATGAGAGTCGACATAGTTCTGTGATGATTTCTGTGGCCCGGTGTTGAACTTCCTCAAAAGCCCATACCTTCAGCATACACACCAGACCTTTGTGCTCTGTTAAACCTACACACGTGACATCTCGGTAAGTTACCTCATCCACATCTAATGACGAAACGAAAATAGCTGCAAATTCACGCTAGTTAAGAAAAACAGACTTAAAAAGAATGACAGTAATTGGTAATGAGCTGAACCCAAGAAACTGCCGAGACATTCCCAGTGGTTTTTATCTTGAGCCTTGAGACTGTGTTCTTAGTGACCCTTGAGACTGTGTTCTTAGTGACCCTTGAGACTGTTCTTAGTGAGCCTTGAGACTGTTCTTAGTGACCCTTGAGACTGTTCTTAGTGACCCTTGAGACTGTGTTCTTAGTGACCCTTGAGACTGTTCTTAGTGAGCCTTGAGACTGTGTTCTTAGTGACTCTTGAGACTGTGTTCTTAGTGACCCTTGAGACTGTTTTTTAGTGACCCTTGAGACTGTTCTTAGTGAGCCTTGAGACTGTGTCTTAGTGACTCTTGAGACTGTGTTCTTAGTGACCCTTGAGACTGTGTTCTTAGTGACCCTTGAGACTGTTCTTAGTGACCCTTGAGACTGTGTTCTTAGTGACCCTTGAGAGTGTTCTGTAGTGACCCTTGAGACTGTGTTCTTAGTGACCCTTGAGACTGTTTCTTAGTGACCCTTGAGACTGTGTCTTAGTGACCCTTGAGACTGTGTTCTTAGTGACCCTTGAGACTGTTCTTAGTGACCCTTGAGACTGTTCTTAGTGACCCTTGAGACTGTTCTTAGTGACCCTTGAGACTGTTCTTAGTGACCCTTGAGACTGTTCTTAGTGACCCTTGAGACTGTTCTTAGTGACCCTTGAGACTGTTCTTAGTGACCCTTGAGACTGTTCTTAGTGACCCTTGACACTGTTCTTAGTGACCCTTGACACTGTTCTTAGTGACCCTTGACACTGTTCTTAGTGACCCTTGAGACTGTGTTCTTAGTGACCCTTGAGACTGTTCTTAGTGACCCTTGAGACTGTGTTCTTAGTGATCCTTGAGACTGTGTTCTTAGTGACCCTTGAGACTGTTCTTAGTGACCTTTGAGACTGTTCTTAGTGAGCCTTGAGACTGTTCTTAGTGACCCTTGAGACTGTTCTTAGTGACCCTTGAGACTGTGTTCTTAGTGACCTTTGAGACTGTTCTTAGTGACCCTTGAGACTGTTCTTAGTGACCCTTGAGACTGTGTTCTTAGTGACCCTTGAGACTGTTCTTAGTGACCTTTGAGACTGTTCTTAGTGACCCTTGAGACTGTGTTTTAGTGACCCTTGAGACTGTGTTCTTAGTGACCCTAGAAACTGTGCTTAGTGACCCCAGAGACTGTTCTTAGTGACCCTAGAGACTGTTCTTAGTGACCCTAGAGACTGTTCTTAGTGACCCTAGAGACTGTTCTTAGTGACCCTAGAGACTGTTCTTAGTGACCCTTGAGACTGTTCTTAGTGACCCTTGAGACTGTTCTTAGTGACCCTAGAGACTGTTCTTAGTGACCCTAGAGACTGTTCTTAGTGACCCTAGAGACTATTCTTAGTGACCCTTGAGACTGTGTTCTTAGTGACCCTTGAGACTGTTCTTAGTGAGCCTTGAGACTATGTTCTTAGTGACCCTTGAGACTGTTCTTAGTAACCCTTGAGACTGTGTTCTTAGTGACCCTTGAGACTGTGTTCTTAGTGACCCTTGAGACTGTTCTTAGTGACCCTTGAGACTGTTCTTAGTGACCCTTGAGACTGTTCTTAGTGACCCTTGAGACTGTGTTCTTAGTGACCCTTGAGACTGTTCTTAGTGACCCTTGACACTGTTCTTAGTGACCCTTGAGACTGTTCTTAGTGACCCTTGAGACTGTTCTTAGTGACCCTTGAGACTGTTCTTAGTTACCCTTGAGACTGTTCTTAGTGACCCTTGAGACTGTTCTTAGTGACCCTTGAGACTGTGTTCTTAGTGACCCTTGAGACTGTTCTTAGTAACCCTTGAGACTGTTCTTAGTGAGCCTTGAGACTGTGTTCTTAGTGACCCTTGAGACTGTTCTTAGTGACCCTTGAGACTGTTCTTAGTGAGCCTTGAGACTGTGTTCTTAGTGACCCTTGACACTGTTCTTAGTGACCCTTGAGACTGTTCTTAGTGACCCTTGAGACTGTTCTTAGTGACCCTTGAGACTGTGTTCTTAGTGACCCTTGAGACTGTTCTTAGTGACCCTTGACACCATGTTCTCAGACTGTGTTGAGGAAAGAATGTAATACTATGTCTCAACTTTCCCTGAAGCAAAATATCCTCTATGATGCATTTGTTCTTCCTTAAAGCTAAGAAGAAAGCTTTAGCTGCTTATCGTAGTCACTAGGAAAGCATAGTCAATATCCGACTATTGAATTTTGCTAGCGAGTGACTCAGTACAGTATATAGTTTCGAGGCAGAGTAGAGCCAGTCACCATGTAGTCTCAGTGTCACTCAGTATAGTTACACCAGAGAGTAAAGCATAGCCACAAGTGGACTGTGTACCATGTAGCTGGTGTAGCAAAACACACAATGGTGGGAGTTATCCGTGTGTGTGTGTGTGTGTGTGTGTGTGTGTGTGTGTGTGTGTGTGTGTGTGTGTGTGTGTGTGTGTGTGTGTGTGTGTGTGTGTGTGTGTGTGTGTGTGTGTGTGTGTGTGTGTGTGTGTGTGTGTGTGTGTGTGTGTGTGTGTGTGTGTGTGTGTGTGTGTGTACTAGTGTTAGACTCACCGTATGACCTTAGAACGAACAATATGAACAATGCTCTTGTCAAGCATAGTCAAGCATAGAGACAAGCAGCTGGCTAGTCTTTGCGTTAACTGGGATACAGTTGTATTGTTTATGCGGCAGTGTTTTCTAACCTAACGTAGACCTATCGAAGCCGGGTTCACTGCCGCGTGTAACTAATGGTATACAATTCAATGTTTCCTTTGTGTTTAACAACCAGTTGCAGGCGATGAGTCACAATAACGTGGCTAAAGTATGTTGACCAGACCACACACTAGAGGGTGAAGGGACGACGACGTTTCGGTCCGTCCTGGACCATTTTTAAGTCGATTGATTAACAACCAGTTTTTCAGTTGTTGTTGCTTCGTGACAAACTTGTTTAGCGGGTTTGCTAGTCGTTCGACATGTTGTGTCTCAATAGCAAACATCAACTGTAGTCAATGCTCTAAATTTGGAGTTTGTCTTCACTTGTTCACAGTCTGCTCTGTGCCTCAGATTTATGGGGTACATAAAGTACATAAGGTACATGAGGTACATGGCAAGTTATGAGGACATTGGGAGACCAAGAACATCTCGCCTCCGTAAACAATGTCAGGTCATTTATTGCTGAAAATATCGAAGCATATCCCGGAGAGTTTCTCGCTTGCTCTGCACGTAATAAACTTCCCCTGAACAAATCATAGCTTTTTATACTGGTGCTTTCAGGTCGTCGGGAGTCGATAATTTCTCTCTTATCTGAAACCTATACTTATGGGCAACACAAAACGTCGATCAGACTGTGCGACACAGTGGGTGCCAGGATCAGGTTGGGTTACCGTTACCTGTGGCAGGTGGCTGCAGGTGACGGATCTCCCAATCCTGAGCACTCCAGTTGCAAACTCTGTGAGCAGGAACTACGGCACGATCTCCCGCACTACATCACTGAATGCCCAGTTATTAGACCTTTCAGACCAGTTGGCATGAGGTACCTGGAGCTTTGCAATTACTTTATTCACTCTCGTATTCTTGAAGATATTCTTATATTGCACCCAAAATTTGCCAGTGCAGGCTACTGAACATATGGCCCTGTATGACTGACTAACCATCCTGCGAGAGGGGGACGTTTAGTATCACTGCTATCTTATTCACTCTTGTGTTGATGATATCCTCATAATGCACCCGGAGTCTGCCAGTGCAGACTACTGATCACATGCCTCTGTATGACTAACCATCCTGTGCTGCACAAATGCACATGTGCTCAATATATTAATAAAAAAAAATAACTTCCCCGCAACTGCTTATAACAGACTAGATGTGATACTGAATGAAGCCTTGAGGGGAGCTTCTTGGAGGCCCAGGGAGCATAGGGAGCATTAACATGAGGGAAGCACTGAAACTTCCCACCATACTAGACAACATAACACAAGTCAACACGACCTTTTTCATTACAGGCATGAGAGACCCGACATCTCCAGCACTGCTCAACTATTGTGTGTTCTCAATGGGACAACAAATGTTTCTAACACACATGAACACTCTTGTACGCTAATTGGTTCAGTGAAACCTTTTCCAACACATCGAAGAAAACATGCATGCAGTTACCTGCCGCAGACACGTGGAAGTGCTTCCACCAGCGCCTGAGAAACATACACGCCATCATACAAGGACAATGACAACCTTGCTCCTCTCAAAGCGGTCACACTCGAACACGTTGCCGTCTCTCTCACACCCTCACGAGCACTACACTAACACCGACGGCTGATGTCCGCTATTAACAGGACGCACTTCAGCGACATGTTAATAGCGGACGTCGGCCACTATTAACAGGACGCTCACAGGGTAGCCTATCAGTTCTCCAGGAGCAATACGTGCACACAGACTATTAGTGGTAAGCTAAAACTCTGGCTGAACCCGACGCAACAGATCTGCACTAGAGGGGTAACTTTATGTGAGTCAAGATCTACTCTCCTAGCACTTGAAAACTTCGCCTGCAAGATACACATAGGAACCTCAGTTAAAAATAACCTGATCGTTGCACAGAACTAAGTGGGTCATGATCACCGTTGCATAGATGCCATTTCATACAAACATAACTCGTCCTGTTGGAACAGACAAAACAGCTAAATCAGCATTTAACAAAAATTACATTGAACTAAAGCTAGATACTCCATTCCCTATTCTCGGACTATATTGCTCCAACACACAGGTCTGACAGGAGAGAAATCACACACAATCATAGACCGGAAAGCACCAGTATAAAAATATGATTTGTTGAGAACTGACGCCTGTATCTATGGGCAGCACAAGACGTGGACCAGACTGTGCGACACAGTGGTGGCCAGGATCAGGTTAGGTTACCGTTACCTGTGGCAGGTGGCTATAGGTGACGGATCTCCCAATCCTGAGCGCTCCAGGTGCCAAACTCTGTGAGCAGGAACTGAGTCATGACCTGAAAGGGGATGAACACAAGAGCAACATCTCTGATCAGCCGGTGATGCTGCAAAGGGGACATGGTTCTGAACACTTGGGGGGGGGGGGTGAGCGAGGGTATTCACGTGGGTGTTCACTTACCAGCTGGAGGAGTGGGTGTGGCCCCGCCAGACAGACCGCCATCAGCGTCGCCGTCGCTACCGTCACCAAGAGCCTCATCCTGCAGCGAACAAAAATAATACATATACATATTGAGCTGTACTCAAGTTATATAAATATACATTATGAGTCAAAAACATTGTGCAGTCCACAATAGTTAACTATAACTCCCAGGTACCTAATTTTTCTAAGTGAAGAAAGGGAATCAGGTGTACGGAACGACTCCTTACTCGTTCTGCCCGGGAATCGAATTCGGAGCCTTTCGGTTGCCAGCCGAAAACGTTCTCATTTAATTGAAATTCCCGGAACTGTGTGCTAGTGTGTACCTCTCTACCTGTGTCTTTATATGGTACCGTTCACTGTCTCACTGTCCTGTGCCAGGTAAGTCCAATAAGGGCTCACTATAGCCCATGTTGTTTGCCCCGCTCCTGTGCCAGGTAAGTTACGGGCTCACCATAGGCCGTGCTACTTGGAACTTGTTCCGAGTAGCTGAATCTATAACAACAACAACATGTCTCACTATCACGCTCTGTCCCACGGTAGTCCATCCTCACAAGGTAGTTCATACACAGAGTAGTCACACTAACGTGATGCATCAAGGCGCAAATCAGTAGGAGCCGCGATGAGGATTCGAACCTTTGCGCTGGTGTTCCCAAGCACACGCTCTGTACCACTAGACCACGACATGGTAAAAGCATGGGAAGGGGGGATTGTGTGAAACTCTGGTCTTGCTTCAGTGGAAGCCTCAGGAGTCCTAGAGGTTGCAGTAGTACCCCAGGTCACAATCCTTTGACCATGTGGTGGCGCTAGTTGTCTAGGGCGTGTGCCCGGGTTCGAACACCCACCGCATAGGTTCGAACCCTCAACACGGCTCCAATGAACATTAGGTTATATCATGATGTATAAATTTATATTTCTTCATCTAATGCTCTCAAGATTTGGTGGCACTTAAAGCGAATTGTGTTCGATTAATGGTTGTTTGTACGTCGTAAATGCGGTCCATTCCAATGTGATTTTTCACGTCAATATCATCAATACTGAGTCATAAGATATAAACATGTAGTTAAGAATATTACGATGCTTCCCAACACCTCCCACACGGGTCAACCATCAGTCTCCCACACGGGTCAACTATCAGTCTCCTACACGGGTCAACCATCAGTCTCCCACACGGGTCAACCATCAGTCTCCCACACGGGTCAACCATCAGTCTCCCACACGGGTCAACCATCAGTCTCCCACAGGGGTCAACCATCAGTCTCCCACACGGGTCAACCATCAGTCTCCCACACGGGTCAACACACTCCCACCTGTGGCCCAAAATACAAGTAAATATAATTAAAGAGAGAAAACGGAGCCGAGTTTTCCATGTTGATGTCCTTGATGCGTCAGAGGCGTGAGATTTAGGGCAGGGAGAGAGTCGGAGGCACTTTGTGAGGACATGATATTATAATTATTGTTGCAATGTCTCTCTTGCACCCTCTTCCCCCCCCCACACACACCCCACAGTAACCCTGCTCCCCCACACCCACAGTAACCATGCCCCCCCCACACACACATACCCCAGCAACCCTGCCCCCCCCCCCACCCCTGCAACCACGCCTCATACCACAACAACTCTGACCCAGACCCCCAGCAACCATACCCCCCCCCCCCGGCAACCTCGCACCTGACCTTGAATGCATCCTCCCCATAAATCACCCTCCCACCACCCCTCCCACCCACCCCTCCCACCACCCCTCCCACCACCCCTCCCACCCACCCCTCCCACCTCCCACCACCCACCGAAAAATATCTCATTTCAAATCTCAGACGTGAGTTAAAGACGTCGTTTAGATCCTGCCAAGGTCCCTCTGGTGGAAGACGTCTTCCTCAGGCATAAATCTTAAACAAAAAGGATTATAAAACAAATATGCAAGAGTCAGGAGTTTATTATGGGAGCGAACACGGCGAAACAAAGATGGTAATTATGGCGCTCATCACCTTCCCCTTCTTTTTTTTGGGGGGGGGAGTAAAGAGGAAGTAGAGGCATAGGTGAAGGGAAGCATAATAGTGGGAAATACAGTGAGAGGTATGACAGGAGGGCGGGCTGTCCGCCTTGCTGACACGATGTGTGGGTGTTGGCAGCTAAGCTAAGCTGGCTCCCTCTTGTCAGGGAGCTGTGAGTGTGTGAGAGGTCTATCACATGTGTTTCACCATATATGGAGGTCTATAGATGAATACTGTGTAGCATTCATATATACACACTCCGATGCTTCCACACATGTTGTTCTGTTTAAGGCTCTTTGTTTAATTATTATCATTTGTCGAATTGTTCATACATATTATTATTTATCGAGTTGTTCATATATATACTTGTATGAACTGTTCCTATATACACATATATATCTCATCTGGGGATTGTATACTGTGGGACAGGGTTATCATCCAGAGAATCGAGGCTCTTGGGCCACAGCTGTGGAGCGGGGCGTCTCATCTTGGAGTAATCTTTCTAACATTGGGTCCTCTAACATTTGTATGGTGTTCCACACCCTGATGGCTTGGTGCTGCAGTCTGATGTTTATTGGCTGTATATTCAAGAGTTCATGGAGCTCCTGGATTGTCTGATTATAAGGTGGACGGTGTTTTACTGCTCTCCTGAGCGCCTTATTGTGCACTGCTTGCAGTTTCTGCATGTTGGTTTTCTTTATGGTGTGTAGTGGTACTGGGGGGATACTCTAAGTGCGGCCGAACTAGAGCCTTATATAGGTTGATCTGAATGTTAGTACTGAGGCTTCGGAATCTTCTCAGTTTTTCCTAATGCTACTTTGGCTATATTTAGTCGGTCCCTTACATGAATTTGTATCCCTGTTCTATTTATCATTAGTCCCAGTGTTCTGCCTACCTCCGCATACTGGATCGGATGGTTGTCCAGGATGATGGGGTCCGGGTTTCTTTTCGCAATGTGTATTATCTGAAACTTTGTTTGTTGGTGCTAATTTTCCATTGCTTCTCAAAGTTGTTGATGAGTTCAATTGCTGCCTTGGTCTTGTCGGCTAGTAGCGGTTTTGATGGTCCCGGTTGGCAAATTATTTGGGTGACATCGTCGGCGTATGTGATGTATTCTCCAGGTTGGGGTTGGGGTAGGTCAGCCGTATATATGTTGAATAGAGTGGGGGAG
>WNGS01026572.1:0-11415 GCA_020271785.1 Procambarus virginalis | reverse complement strand
CACCTTAGCGACAGAATACCCGGATCTGGCCAGCGTGGAGGATGTGGGATGCTGAGCTACGAGGGCCGCACCATGAAGCTCTTGAAACTGGGGAAAGGTGGCGCTGACAAGCCTATCATCTTCATCGACGGAGGTACAATAATCAAACATTAATAGCTTCGTTTCGATGATTATACTGTCAACTGATGTATGGCAAATAGAGATGGTAGTGTTGTAGTGACAGAGACGGCGGGAGAGAGAGAGGGGAAAACTAGAGGGACGCGAAGTGCTTTGACAAGAGCGACTCTCCTGCAGGTATCCACGCCCGTGAATGGATCGCTCCTTCTACTGTGACCTACATTGTGAACGAGCTGATTACCAATAGCGACACCTACGACGACATCCTCTCCAACGTCAACTTCTACGTCATGCCTGTCATCAACCCTGACGGATATGCATACACTTTCACTGACGTGAGTACCTCTCGCTTGATGCGTGAACCAGACAATTAAAACATGCAAAAGCAATATGTATGAATTTCCTCATTCTCCATCCACATCCTCTTACAGGATTTCTATTTTTCGTCCTTCTTCCTCCCTCCGACTTTTCTAAGCCCTCTGGACACTGAATTGAATATGTATGTGCGTCTAACAAACAAAATTTCGTTAGGCTTTGATAACGGATTCATATATCTTATCCTGCGCTTTATTGGATTTTCTAAAACTTGGCAAATAAATGAGAACCGCTTCTAATCTAATACTAAACACTTCAGTGCTACAAAAATAATTAGTTGTAGGACTACGAGAGGGAGATTTCGTATTTTATGAAGATTAGAACATTAGCGCCACTGACAAGCTTACTTGTCATACGTAAGGACTAGGACTCACACAGTTGGCCCTACTAATAATCCTCTATGATTTATAGAAATAACTTAAGATATATCTAATACGTAGGTATGCTTAACAAATTGTCCAAGAGCGGGACAAAATGTGAAATTTTAGCGGGAGAGTTATAATTTGCCGTTAATACAAGCTATCAACAGGACCGGTTGTGGCGCAAGACCAGATCCGAGACCTCCTCGGTCTTAGATTGCCGCGGTGCCGACCCCAATCGGAACTGGAGCTTCCACTGGGATGGTTAGTCTCCACTACCACTTGTATGTATGTGCATGAAAATATACATTAGTGGACTTTCCACTAGACACTTATTAAATGTCACAAAATTCTTGTTCATATTTGTCTATCCATTTTTGCTAAAGCGCTACTTGTTTTTTCCAACAGAGGTAGGCGCATCGATCTTTCCTTGCTCTGATATCTATGCTGGTCCCGAGCCGTTCTCAGAGGTGGAGATGAGGAACGTGCGTGATCAGATCCTGGAGTACGCAGATAATATCAAAGTGTACCTCACGTTCCACTCATACTCGCAGGTGTGGATGTACCCTTGGGGCTTCACCTCCGACCTCCCCGACGACTGGCAGGATTTGGTGAGTCCACCCGTACCACACCCATACTACACCCGTACCTCACCCATAACACATCCATACGACACCCGTACGAATATTGTCACAGCTACAATTTAGGAATGAAACAATCTTGATACCCTCATAAAAATATTTACCATTCCTTACATTAATATTTTTACTCTTTGACTTGTGACATTACTTGTTGACATTAGATGTGACTGTGTAGGATAATTAAACTTAAGCTGAAGCATTTGTCATGTTTCACCAGGACACTCTGGCCACGAATGCCGTGGACGCCCTCACCGCAGTCCATGGAACTCCCTACGAGATCGGATCCTCCTACACCGTTTGTAAGTAGCATCCAGGAGCGCTCTGAGCTTATTGGTGTTGTGTGTTTCTGGCGACGCCGTTATTTCATAACACACTCAACTGTAACTTATGTTCCTTTTCGCCATAAAATACAGATAAAAGCAGCTAGGATCTGTTCCGAGTTTTCCAGCGGAGCATACGGGAGTAGGAACTGGATCATACAGTAGTAGTACTCCTCCTGTATGATCCAGCTCCTACTCCTCCTGTATGATCCCTCCTACTCCTGTATGACCCGCTCCTACTCCTCCTGTATGATCCAGCTCCTACTCCTCCTGTATGATCCAGCTCCTACTCCTCCGTATGATCCAGCTCCTACTCCTCCGTATGATCCAGCTCCTACTCCTCCTGTATGATCCAGCTCCTACTCCTCCTGTATGATCCAGCTCCTACTCCTCCCGTATGATCCAGCTCCTACTCCTCCCGTATGATCCAGCTCCTACTCCTCCTGTATGATCCAGCTCCTACTCCTCCTGTATGATCCAGCTCCTACTCCTCCTGTATGATCCAGCTCCTACTCCTCCTGTATGATCCAGCTCCTACTCCTCCTGTATGATCCAGCTCCTACTCCTGTATGATCCAGCTCCTACTCCTCCTGTATGATCCAGTTCCTACGTAGCAACTGAAGCATACAGGAGGAGTGGGGACTGGAGCATATCTCTCTGTCTGCAAGCAACAATACCTGCCCCAATTACTGCTTCCCCCTCCCCACCAACCCACCCACCAATGAAATAACTATTTAAGAGTATGAACAAATCCACAAGGGAAGGGATGCTCACAGACGTAGGTTCGAATCCTCGTCACGGCCCTTGTGAATTTGTTCATTGATGCACCACGTTATTGTGATTTGTGTGTGTAATTTAAGAGTATTTTTAGCGACGCTTGCCAATGCTGCCACCATGAACTGGTTGGTACACAACCGTGCCACACCCGTCACCCGCCACACCCGTCACCCGTCACCCACGACCGTAAAACGTGTTTGTTGTTCTTATAGTCCCCGTTGCTGGAGGCTCCGACGACTGGGCCAAGGGCGAGGCCGGCGTCAGCTACTCCTACACCATTGAGCTTCGCGACACAGGTAACTACGGCTTCTTCCTCCCTGAAGATCAGATCATCCCGACCGGAGAAGAGACTTTCGAGGGAGTCAAAGTCGTGGCCAACTTCGTCAAGGACACGTACGGCAAGTAAATCAAGTGCCTGGTGGTCCAGACTCCCTTGCCGACACCCTAGGGATGTTTAAGACACCCTTCACGTCGTCTCTTAGGGTATTTTTAGACATTTGCAGTCACTATAAGAAAGTTTAAGACACCCTAATTACATTTGGGATACCCTTGCCATCACCTATGTGGTTATGACTTCAGTGACATCGGAAAATAGTATCATACACAACTGTAAGAATTTGCCCCAAAGAAAACAATCAAAGTCATGTAGAGCAAATTTACTTAAGATCCTCACTACATTTTGGACGAAAAAACTCAATATTACTTCCTGTAATAAAAGAACACAAGGGAAGCAAATTGTTATTTATTTCAAACTCCTCAATTTCAACCAGATAAAATTGAACTTTTTAATAAACATTAGTTTCAGAACTTGGCTTTATTTCCCTGATGGCTGATTTATTTTTAGTCTCCTC
This sequence comes from Procambarus virginalis, assembly GCA_020271785.1. Classification (NCBI taxonomy): domain Eukaryota; kingdom Metazoa; phylum Arthropoda; class Malacostraca; order Decapoda; family Cambaridae; genus Procambarus; species Procambarus virginalis. The sequence continues at coordinate 7,975 of WNGS01026572.1, read as the reverse complement.
GACGGTGACAGGAAGCCAAGGGCTTGTCACAAGGCTCTCCATTGTTCCTGAGGATTTTTTCTATCTGGGTTTTGAATTAATTTGAAATTTTCTCCCCGATTTTGAATGAATAATGTCCTTTTATCCATAAGCTCGTTAAATACTACGACAAAATTAGTTATCAAGAGAGTGCGCTATGCCAGTATTTCTATATAGCACTTGGAAAGGGTAGGAAGACGGCGTTCAACAACTTGAAGTTTATATATCTATCATTGGATAAACTTTATTCAACGTCGGATCATTATTATATTAACGTCATTTACACTAAATAATATCGAGGATCGAATGCCAAAAGAAAACAGATTCTTTATCACAATTGTGGTTTGGTGGGTCGCTTATGATACTGCTGCTAACCCAAAAAATTAAATATCAATAGATAAATAAATTTACTATTAGATAAAATATTTACGAATAATCTACAGTTGATGAATTCCAAGCAGGTACGAATATTATTCACATATTACGATTATACTAACCAGCTATTTGTGCCAATGATGGTGTTATTAACTGTACCAAAGATGCTATTTAAGTGAACATGTTTGGTGACCCAAATTAGGGGTCTCAGCAATGCAGGAGAGAACAGCCAGGCGGGCGTCTGCCTCATTAGGCAGGGCCACAATAATGTTTGTGCCGGTCCGGGTGGGGTTAAAACTAACGAGTATCCACAGGGCAACAAGGCGCTTAAGGTGCTTATGTGTAAATTACTAGGGCCGGCATGTTCATTGTGACAAACTCAAAACACTTGGCCAAGTAGTGGGGCCAAACAGGTCATGGGGCATAGCAGTGTTTGAAGGAATCGTTTACCTTAAGGGTGGCAATTGAGAAGTTGTTGTTGTTGAGTTAGGGGCGACGACGATCGTGGGATCGGATGCGCCCGGCGTACCCGGTAAGGGTGAAACGCGAAGCCAGGAAAGGCAAAACGCCAAACCAAAACGCGAAACGAGAGACGCCAAGCACTAGAAACTAAGACGCCACACGGCAAGGAAACGCACAAAGGGAGAGGCACAAGCACAAAATAAAACAGGGAAAACAAGCAGCCAGAGAGGCACACAGCATTTCACAGAGCAAATACACAGGAAATCAGGGTACATACTTGCCCGGGAACCGGGCCCGCGGGAACCGTACATTGAATGCTTCCCAGAGCACCCACCGCCAAGGGTCCCGTCCACCCACCGGGGACTCCATAACATCCGGAACCGGGGCAACAAACACCCGCAAGCAGGGGACCCAAATGGTAGAACCCACGAGGCGAGTAGTCGCCACCGGCTCGACAGGAAGGGAACCTGCCCACCACGAAAGTTCTCTGGCCCGTCAGACAGCTGTAACTCGGCAATCTCCGTCCAGTGACCCGGCGGCATCACAGACGCCGGCAACACGTCCTCCAGGACCCCAACTCGCATCCTCACAGGAGCGAACGGGCCACAGGGCACCACCACAGGGGCACCCGTGGCCCCGGGCACACCACCAGACGACAGCAGGGAATCCGGACGGCGCGCATCCCTCCGTAACGTCACTACCAGGCCACGCCCAGCACCAGAGTCCACACCATCCCTGGCAGCGGAAGCCACCACCCCCCACTGCGGAGAGACCCCTGGCGGAGAAAGAACCGAAGGCACGTCCGAGACACAGGCACCAGCACCGGCAGGCACATGGACCTCCGCCACCACTAGCTGTGGAGACATGGACGTATCCGTATCGACACCGGCAACACCCGAAGACTCACAGTCACTGAAGTCACCAACATCGGCCCAGGCAGAAGACGAACGCCGGGAACGTTTGGGCACCGGCCGGATATCGTCAGGGCCGGAAGCGGACCCAGAAACACGGGCACCACGAGCCAGACGAACCGACGCCCGAGACAGAACGGCAGCAGCCTCCACCACAGGGGAACCGGGACACACACCGCAGGAGGCTCCACAGCCACCCTAGCACCCAGCACATCCGGGACCCGAGACACGGACACAGGGCCAGGCGCAGCATCCGAAGACGAGGGAGAAGACGGCAACGCCACACAGGGAGCACCAGGAAGGCCCACGGGAGCAGCGAGGACAGGGACAGGATCAGGCAGACCAACCGACGGTACCGCAATACCCGGAGGAGGGCCGGCAACAACCGGAGGAACGTCAGGCGTCGCCGGGGGAGCTGCAGTAGCGAACGGGACGCGCACCTCCACAACATCTCCAGAGGCAGCCTCCAGCGGGAGCGGCGGGAAATCCTCTTCTCGGAACAAGTTGACAGGAGCAGCTGGGGTAGCAGAGCACCCTGCAGCCTGATGCCCCAACAGGCCACACCGGAAACAGGTACGAGGCTGCCGGGCATAATACACCCGGACGTAGTATCCCATAAGCCGGACAGAAGAAGGTATATCCGACCGCAGGCGCATTCCCAACGTGCGAATGTTCGTTCGCCTTCCAGCATACCGGCCCGAGGAGAGCGTGTTCACCCGCACGCTGACAACAGTACCAAACCCCCCGAAGTAGCGCCGTAGGAGGTCGTCAGGAAACTCCAGGGGCGCACCATGGATGCTGACATAAGTCAGGGCACCACTACGATCCGAGATCGCCACAGAGCCGGCATCACCCGGCAACGACAACGTACGCCCTCGTACCGACGGAGGAAGTCACGGTACTCCTCCTCCCCCACGAACTTGAGAACAACCCGGTGGGCAGTAACAAGCTCAATACCAAAGACAGCCTCCACCGGGACACGAAGCATGTCACACAACCAGCTCCACGTCTGAGTATCCAGCCCGACTAGTGAACTCCAAGCCCACGGAATTCACACGCACAACGGCGGGAAGGCCTCCCATGTCAAACTTGCCACGTCAACACGCAGCACACAAACTGGGGGGGGGGGGGGGGGCAGAGACGCCCACACCACCTAGCGACCAAAATGGCAAACAACCCCAACAGCCACGGAGGGTCGGCAAGACGTCTTCACTCCACGGCCGCCAGCAGTTGACCGGATATATATATATAATTCTGCGCGACGCGCCTCATGTCAACACATCGTGCAACATGGCATGCAATGGCTGCTGCGAGAGTGACGTCATCAACAAGGCTTCGCCTCACTAGGGCCAAATATATATACAGAATAGACGTGGTTCCGGCACTTCACGACCCTAGAGCACATTCACTCCAACAGCCCGTCCTCCAAACAAAGACCCAAAAGTGATTCCATGCACCCGCCAAACCCCGCTGTTTGAATATAAACGGTTTACACACGACTCCAACCCATCCTCGACTCAAGTCCATTACATCCGCGGTCGCCCCACAGACGCATTCATAAATTTTTACATGCTTTCATTCAAACGGGAATTTTCTCAAGTATAATTTAATATGTATAATATATGGGCATATTTGTATATTAGGCATAGGTTAGGTTAGTTTAGGTGTTTAGGTTCTGTTGGCGATTATTTGTATTTTTAGTACGTGGGTGAAGCTTTATAGCGTTGTGATTCGAACAAAATTAGTCAGTGAAGCACTTGTTCCGGATGTTCGAACGTCAGCAGTTGTGAGTCGTGTGTAAACCGCTTTCCATTCATAAACAGGGGGTTTGGCGGTTCATGGATCACTTTTGGATCTTTTTGGAGACGGCTGCACGACTCACAACTGCTGACGTTCGAACACTTCCGGACAAGTGCTTCACTGACGAATTTTGTTCGAACCACAACGCTGTTAATACAAAATAATCGCCAACAGAACCTAAACACCTACCCAACCTATGCCTATATATACACAATACGCTAATATATTATAATATTAATTTATACTTGAGAAAATTCCCGTTTTGAATGAACAGCATGTTAAAATTTATGATTGCGTCTGTGGGATCGACCGCTGGATGGAATGGACTTGAGTCGAGAACGGGTTGCTCTCCAAACATCTACCACCTCCGGGCTACTCATGCCCGTACCACCACCTCTTGTGATGTCTTAATCTTCCATCAATCATTAATCTCGGGCATTGTCAAGACAACAACACAACTCTGGCCACGAGCTGCAGGACATTCAGGCAGACCTTTCACACCTTGACAGCTGTTGACCGAACCAATGTTCTCAGGCACAAGGGGAACATGTGGCCTGAACAGCCCGATATGTGACGCTCACTTCACAATACTGGTCATCAGCCCCTCACACGTGGAACTGTCAAGAGCTCAGCCACTTTATACATTATGATACGAGCCTTCCAGTACTGTAGGTAGTCACCACTCTCCAAGCAATTTGCTGTTTTGAATTGTAGTACTTTTATTATAGATTTTTGTTCACTGTTTAATAAACACTTTAATATTTTGTTAGGACTTAAATTCATATATATATATATATATATATATTATATATATATATATATATATATATATGCTTGTTATAATTATTTGTTATTTAACTATAAATGTGTAAATTACTTAAATGTATGCCAAATAATTGTGTATGCCACTTATCATTAATTGTTACTCTTTTTTTCTTCTGTTTAACCACTCAAAATGATAATAGATTTTTCGAAATGTTGTCAGTATGGCTTTATTTATCCCCAAGCTGGTTTAACTGTTCATTATCTTCATTTATAAAAGATGATATCTGTTTGTCTGTCCAAAGTTGGAGGGTAGAGGCTTAGGGCTAGTCTCACCAAACTATGCAGGGCGACTGGTGTGTGTAGGTGAATGGTCAATGTGGGACGGGGTTGGTCCTTCCCTCCATGTCTTCACTCCGTGGATATCATGGGTAACACTCCGTGTTACCTAGCAGTAAAATAGGTACCTGGGTGTTAGCCTGCTGTCACGGGCTGCTTCCTGGGGGTGGAGGCCTGGACGAGGACCGGGCCGCGGGGACACTAAAGCCCCGAAATCATCTCAAGATAACCTCAAGATAACCTCAAGATATGTTATGTTCGGAGCCCGAACATACAAGTTTTACATCCAACCTCATAAAAAAATAAATTTTTATAGAGTTTACAAAGTTTTTTATGGGTCTGACGTCTATAAAGTTTTACGATTTGTTCATTATATTCTTCAGATACAGAATACGGCGATATGTTGCTGGAACAATATACAAGCACTGCCAGAACATACCCTTGGATATACTCCATCTTGCTAGTACCAATACAGTAATAGTAAATTCACAATTGAAATTGCCCGTAGCGAAATATATCCAGAAGGTAACAATGACTATATAACTCCGTATATCAACTAGAGGTAACTATGGTATAACTCCCTATAAAATAACTAATTCACTCAAGAAAATAAGACGACCGGCTCGTAACAAGCTGTAACAAACAATATAGTAAGTTGTAACAACATTCTAATACGTCATAAACATGTTACAACAAGATGTAACAACTTTATTACAAGTTGTAACAAGCGGAAAATAGGGACAGTTAGACTGTGTGTTTGGAGAGGTCTCTCCTGGAGAGGGCGGCATAACACCACGAGAGTACTGGCTGACCTGCCTAACTGTCCTCTGCTAGAAGTGTTTCATCAAAGCCTGAGGCAGCAGGGTGTCTCACCTGACCGCTGGACACATGGACTCATAACACCCATCTTGAGGTTATCTTGAGATGATTTCGGGGCTTAGTGTCCCCGCGGCCCGGTCCTCGACCAGGCCTCCACCCCCAAGAAGCAGCCGTGACAGCTGATTAACTCCCGGGTATCTATTTACTGCTAGGTAACAGGGGGATCAGGGTGAAAGAAACTCTGCCCATTGCCTCTCGCCGGCGCCCGGGATCGAACCCGGGACCACAGGATCACGCGTGATCCTGTGATCCCGGGTCTAAATCCAGAATTCTTCATCCCCACAAAATAACAAATGTCCCTTTTGCTTTCAAAGTCCTCAACCAAACCATTGACACATGTGGGCAGAACAAATACCTTGGAGTAGGTACCAACAGTGACGCTGTAAACGACATCATGATGATCTAACCTATGATGATGTAACCAACATCATACAACCCGCCCTCGCAAATTCGTATAGTCAATATTGACTTATTTAATACGTGCATAGGTGATATACTAAACATAATAGTTTACCTTGAAAAGTTTCATAGAAAACACCGACCTTACCTAACCTTGTTAGTATGTTAAGATAAGCATCTTATTGCTTCGTAATTACAATTATTACTTAACCTATACCTGTAATGGGTTAAGTAACAATTGTAATTACCAAGCTATAAGATGCTTATCTTAACATACTAACAAGGTTAGGTAAGGTCGGTGTTTTCTATGAAGCTTTTCAAGGTAAACTATTATGTTTAGTATATCACCTATGCACGTATTTAATGTCAGTATTGACTATACGAATTTGCGAGGACGGGTTGCATCATAGGTTAGAAGAAAGACCTAAACCACTAAAATTACCTGCTGGTAAAATATTGGAATCAATGTTAAATATGGCAAACAATTTTACATAATGTTTATAATATTCCTAGTTGATTATCATGCCTTATATCTAATTAACTTCACCTCTATTTTGCAATTAGAGGAAATAAGCAACGAAGCTATGAGGGTGATTCTTGGTGCCTCAAGATGCACATAAACCATTAACATGAAGAAGTGAACCTTACAGCCATACTAGAGAGAGTCATGCAGACCAACATGACTATTTGCATTAAAGACAAGAGAGACTCAACATATGCATTGCTCAGAGACAATGTTTTCTTCCCTGCCAACACCAGCAATTGTTCCTAACGCATCAGCTCATCCCTTGTATGATAAAAGGTGAATATAAATGTATACAGTCTCCTCAACTGATCATACCTACCCTTTAAATACACTCTACCTGTCCCTGATATCCTTGTGTATCTGTACCCACCATACAAGCGTCATACACATCCATCACTAAGAAAAGTAATGAGAATCTTGCTCCACTTAAAGCTCTCACACTTGAAACATTCTTATATTTAAAACCTAAGATCTCACTAGTATGGTGCCTTCACCGATGGCTCAGTCTAATCAACAACAGGCGGACTGTGTTATCCTGTAGGTTTATAAAAGTAATTCTTGGACGCAAACTGGTAGTGACAGGTGACGAATTTACCAGTCCTGAGCACCCCAGGTGCAAACTTTGTGAGCAGGAACTGGGGCATGATATCATGCACTATCATTCAATGTCCAGTCATTAAACCTTCCGACCCCCTGCCTGAGGTATCTGGAATTTTGCAATTGCTTTACATACTTTTTGCAACCTTCACGCATGTGGCATTTGACGTTTCCCTTTGTATGGGACACTTGGTTGTAGCCGACCTCCTTAATGACGTCACTGACTGCTTCATCTCTTGCAATCTTTCCCTCTGACGACGGATCAGACCATGTTTGCCGTGTTGGTCTGCTGATCCACAGACGCAGGTACACCTGTGTTCCAGGAGATAGGGAAGGCAAGGCGCAGGGCAGCACCTACACTTGAGACCCGATGGTCCAGCGGGTGCCTAATGAGGAATTAGGGACATCCAATAGAAAATCCCAAGGAAGCGCTTGCACAGCAAGCCAGCGGGTTTTATCCTTCCCAGAAGCTATCGTTGTGGAAGTATTTTAAATCATTTGGAGAAATTGACGGAGCGAAGGGCCTGTAAGAGCACCCCACCGGCTGGCTCCTTCTATGAATTTAAAATCATGAAAAATGAAGATTAAGCCACTCAAGAGTATCACGGGCATGAATAGCCCGTAAAATTATTAAATTCACTCGTAACTTTAAGTACCCTAGTGGATCTGGTGGAGGAGAGAAATTCAAGCAAATGCTATCTGTGTTATGTCGCGTATACCTATACCAGCGAGTCTATGGGTTATAGGTATACGAGATATAGGGTATATGGGGTATAGGGCTATAGGTATATATGCTTGGTCCCCTTGGTCCTCTTTCAGGGAGAGGTTTAACACTTTCATGGTTATTGCTTTCAAGAGTTTGTCATGCTTAATTTAGCGTTATGGAAAGAGGAAGCACAGCTTGAGA